>OVAN01004801.1:0-24935 GCA_900406275.1 Anastatica hierochuntica
TTTTGACGAAACCTAAATTCTGATAAAATAGACTTGTTTGTCGCCGGAAATTGCTTACAACCGGCGATGAAGATTCGACGATAGCGGACGATGAAGGTTCGACGAAAGGTTTTTTTTCGCCAATATTTAGCTCAGGGGCAAAATGGTCATTCTAACATTTTAAAAATGCTACACGTGGAAAACCCTAAGCCTCATGCTAAGTGTGTCCAGAAAATGAGAAAATGTGCTATATTTGAGAATTCCCCATAATAATATTATTTGATTTTCTTATATTCCCATATATTTTTAATATACATTTATTAGATTTGTAAATTAAAATGAATTCAAAATATATTAACTTTCTATATAATTTGAACAATTAAATTTAAAAAGTATCTTTTGACTTATGGTCAATATGCAATATATTAAGAATTTATTAACTTTCCATATACCTATATTAGCGACTATAAATATTTTTTGTAGATAACTTTTCATATTCAATTCTTAAATAAAAAATACTTTTTATTTCTATAATCTTATTACTTTTAATATATATCCGACATTTAATTTTTTATTTATAAAATGATAGAGAATCTGTTATAAAGTCTATAAGCGTATATATTAGGAAAGTGTTTAGTAAAATATTATCAGGGTATAAAAACGAAAATATTGATGGTCTAAATTTAATTTACATTATTATTATATGGAAATTATGATATTTTGGTTGGATGTTTATGGAAATTTGATTTTATTGTGTACTTAATACTTTATGCCTAAAAAAATCGAAAAATTTAACTTCACATGCAAGCTTTAACTTCTATATCCTACTATATTTTAAAAGAGAAGTAACTTTAGTGATTTTTGTATATGTATCATTCATAGGTGAACTCTTAGATTAATTGTTATAATTTGATTGGTCGATGATTTTTGCTTTTTAAAATTTTTTAAATACTTTTTCGAGCAAAAAAAAAGCATTAAATTTTTATCTTGCAAATAATGTGGGATTTAGAAATTTGAATTATTAAGGTAACAACATTGATTGCTCTTATTCGGATTAAATAATTATGGAAATAAAATTGTTAATGAGAATGTATTTCAAAATACGTTCCAAATTATGGAAACCATAATTTTTAATGACATACTTTAGGAAATTATTATAATTATATAATTCAAATTTAACCGATTTATAAATTTGAGTTTCCTAATTTATTGATTTGATTCGAATTATTTAGTTATAGAAATAAAAAAAAATTAGAATTGGAATGTGCTAATATTCCGGTATAATAAATATGAAAATCATTATTATAAATGAAAAAATTAAGGAAGTAACAATTAAATTTTTTTTTCTTGCCGAACACTATTAATTTATGTATAAATATGGTTCGATATGCAACCAAAACTTTATTCTTCCCTTTTTTTGAACAAAAAAAACACATATCAATAATTTTTCAAATTAAGGTTTCTGAAATTATTGCTCCTCCTAACGATTTTACGATTAATGTGAAGATTTTAAGCGTTTGGAAACAAACTTACACATATGCTGTGAAGCTTGAATAAGTCCTTGCCGATGAATACCTAAGCGTTGAATTAGTTTTTCTTCTTATTTTTATTTGCAAAAAGTTATTCTATTATATTTGATCCGAGAGATAAGATATGTTGTTTTGCAAAGATGTTATTCTATTTTAAATATGTTGTAATTTAAATTTTATTGTAATTTATTTAAATTTAAATTTTATTAAATATTAAAATTTTCAACGAATAAACACTTTTTTATATTTAGTTTAATGTCTAATTCACTGTTAGCTCGATGATTAGAGAAACCTAAGATGTTTAGCGGAATGATAGATTATTTATTTTAAAACTTTCGATTTTATAAAACATATATATAATTTAAACATGTATTTTATCATCCTGCATTAGTACATGAGAAAAATATCCGTAAATATATTTTATATTTATAGTCAAAATAACAAAAGTATCTGAAATAACAAGAATTTGACAATTTTAGTTATATGAAACAAAATTAAACTATGTTTTACACAATTAAATTAAATTTCATTAAAATTTAATATGTTATATTTACACAATTAAGTTAAATTTAATTAGCTCTTATTTTATTTTTGGATAATTCTGATAAATACCATAACCAAAATGTAGTTTGATTCAATATTGGTTTCTAAATATATGAACTGAACTAAACAAGAACCGCAAAGAACAAAATCGAAACCGTACCAAAATTTTAAAATACTCAAGTAGTTTTTAAACCTAACTATCCAAAGAACCGAATTGAATATCCGACGTCCATCCCTATAAAAATATTTAAATAAGATAACTAAAGCAAATTTCGTATTAGATGGTCAAATTTCGCATAAATAAGATAAATCTAACTACCCGAAGAACCAAACCGAATATTTGACGTCCATCCCTATAAAAATCTTGAAGATTATAAATAAGATAACTAAAAATTTCTTCCATGTCACTCATAAACTCACTATTTTATTGTAAAATTTAAAATAATTTACTTTGGTAAATAAACATAAAAGGACACTATAATTAAATCTTCCATATAATACTTATACCCGCGAATACTTAAACCCGCGAATTCTCGCGGACGGCCAACTAGTATCGTGTGAAAACTAATCTATTTTTCAAAATATATCACAAAGAAAAAACGATTCAATATATCCATAATTTTTAATTTCATCAATGATCTATCTTCTTTACGGAGTGATTGGAGAATAAATGTAAAAGTTATACATGTTTGATGTCAATGTTGTTCAACCGGTGAAACTCTGAAAGAAATTTTGTCAACAAAAAAATATACTTAAATTTAATCTATAAATCATATGTGTATATTTTTTATATAATTGCATTAAACATAAATTTTACGGCAATGATTGCCATATGTATTCAATTTGCATGACATTTAAATTAAAAAAAAAAACAAAGAAAATTATTTCATGCATGTTATTATAATTAATGTAAATTTATTCTATATTTTTTTATCTCCATCGCATCAACTTTCATGCACATAAGCGATTTAAATATTGAACACATGCATCCGTTTGATATAAATTTATAAATATTTTTCATTTTGAGCAATTTTCTTTAATGGATGCACGCTTCGATTACGATAAAGTCATATAAGACATAGTTTGTTTGTTGTAAGTAAATTATCTTCCATAATATGTTATTTAATATTTAATTTTTACTCTCTCCGTTCTACGAAGATGGAAATTTTAAGAAAAAAAATTGTTTCACAAAGATAATTTTTTAAAAAGTTTTTAAAGTATTTAATGATAATAATCTGTTAAAATCAAGAAATTTTGACTAAAACTATTGGTTGAAAGCTATAGGAAATTAATTTTTATACAAAAAAAACAAGACATATGATATGTGAAAATTTCATTCATCTTAGTGTAACGGAGGGAGTAATATTTTATGCATGACGATAAAATATATGCATAGGTCTACAAAGATTCAAATCAACTTTCATTACTAATCATCAATGAATACATATTAGTGAGATCATAAAATTTTCCATTTACAACAATGAAACACATTGTAAAAGTTAATATATGGGGAAAAAAAGTTCTTTGTTTAAAATTCATAACTTTGCGTATAGAAAATATAATTACGTAATTTTATTACTACGATCGTGAATTAAAGTATACACCAATCCATATTGATTCTTTTTTTTTGTCAGAAATCCATATTGATTCTTACATGGAAAATGAAATATTATTCAAAATCTTACATATCACTACACTTACACATAATTCAATCTTACATGGCCAACATTTAATCATCTATATTTTTTTATAGAAATTAAGTTTTTTTTGCATGTTTGTTATTAATTCTTTATTGCTTGTATATTAAATGTTTGAGGTAAAAAATTGATTTTTTGAACTTGACGTCCAACACAGTTGGAGTATAAAATAATCAGAGAAGAAGGTGTGTCAAATATTAAATCTATATAATCAACATTTTAAAAACTATTTCGTGCATTTGACGTAGACCTAACAAACAAATGCACATTTTTTTCATTTCTTAATTTAATACGTTAGAAAATATATAACAAATAAAACTCACATCTAAATTAGTATAAATGAAAATATATTTTATATTGATAAGTAAACATAAAAAAATATCACATTATAGTTAAATGCTTCACATATACTTTCACCTAATGATGGATGTTTGGCCGGATGTTCGGGTATTCGTTCAGTTCGGTTCAGGTTTATTCGGGTTACGAGTTTGGAGGGCAAGAGGTTTAAGTTCTCATTCGGGTATTTGTACTTTTTGATTCAGTTTCGGTTCGGATCTTTCAGAGTTCAGCTCGGATTGATAATATTTTAAATTATGTAGACAAAATAAATAAAAAACCAAATATACCTAAAAAGCCTCCAAAATCCAATTTTTTCGGATAATCCGTGTGTTTTAGTTATTTATGGATATTAAATCTAAAATAAAAAATATTTCTAAATATATAATTGTAGTTAGGTATTTTTGGGTACTTGAAATATTTTGGTTCAGGCTGAAGACGATTTCGGTTTTTCGGGTACTGAGATTTTGCACCCGTACGGATACTTTACCGGTTTCGATATCACTTTTTGGTTCAAATTCATTTCGATTCTTTAGATCTAAGTATTTTATCTACATCTACTTACACCCACAAATTCGCAGGAAATCCACCTAGTAACAAATGATTTCTATCTACAACCAATATATCTATGACCATTAAGTTATTTACATGTTTTTAACTAAAAATAGAGTACTAGAAAATATTTATATCTACCATAAAAAGGTGGGATAAAAAAATTCTTTATCATTTCTTTATAACATCGCATCATTGTCTACTTATTCATTTCACTTATTAAAAGGTGGAATATACTCATCGGTAGAAAAAGGAGACAAAACTTAAGGTAGAGTTAAGGTAGAAAAATATGTTCACTTATTTTTTCACTTAATATAATATATAAATCATTTTCTTATTTTCACTTATTATAAACCATTTTTTGTTGAAAAATATATAAAATTGGCCAATTTCCTTTGTCTTCGGATTTTGGTCTTCAAAATTTCAAAACCAATCGTGAAAAGTTTATGTAATGTTTAAACTTTTCACTTTTTTGCATTGATTTATGGGTCAATTAGCTTAATATTAAAATGGACTATCATAATTAAGAACATAGCTAGAGCCGTGCTCACTATGTCATGCCCCACAACAAAAATAAAATTTTGAATCCCAATTTTCATACGTTAGTTGTTTCAGTCGGTCAGTTTCATTTATTTGAGATTCTATTTGTAATTCAATTTTTAAACTAAACTAGTAAAAGTTTAATAAATTATAAGGGTAATGATGATTCATGTGCCAGTTTTTCTTTGAGCTGATCTTAGGTTTTTTAATCAATCATTCTTAGTTTCAAATTTTCATTTTGCTTTTTTAAGTCTCTTTGTATTATTTTAGAATGTAACTGATTTGATTTAATAGTTTATTAATTCTAGGTGGTGCATGTAAATTCGTGGGTGTAAAGGGGGTTGGAAAAAAAATATATTTGGATCGAAGAATCGAAGTGAATTCGACCCAAAAAAGTGATACCGAGTTTGAACCGAAATCAATAAAATATCCTTATGGATACAAAACTTCAATACACAAAAATCGAAACAACTCTCAGCACGCATCAAAATATTTCGAGTATCCAAAAATACTTAAATTACAATTATATATTTAAATATATTAGTTATTTTAGATATCTAAAAAAATCTAAAATATCCGAAAATATTCGGATTACCCGAAAAAATTGGATTGTTGAGGTCTATTAGGTATAATTGATTTTTTCCGACATAATTTAAATGGGTATCAAACATGCAAATATATGAAATGAACCCAAATCAGAATGTATAGAGACCAGAACAAAACTTAAATATCTAACCCCGAAACCTCGTAACCCGAATTAACCTGACCAAACTCGAACGAATACATGAATGCTCGTTCGAACGTTCACCTTAGGAAAAAAATATTATATAAAGAATTTAACAATAATATGATATTTGTTATGTTTACTTATCATAGTAAAATATATTTTTTATTTATAATAATGTAAACGTGATTATACTTGTTATATATTTTCCAATATATTAAATTAAAAATAAAAAATGTTTCAGTTGCTTGGTTAGAAATTATTCAGTAACGAAAATTTCTAAATGAAAAAACCATTATTAGGTCTATCAAATAAACTAAATAGTTTTTAAAATTTTGAATTTAAAGATTTGATATTTTACTCGGTTTCTAAAAAATGATTTTCTACTTTTGTCTTGTAGATCAATTGAAGTTGAGCTCACACCATCTTTAAATACATTGAAGGAAATAGTATGGCAGAGGAGTGGTTTCTAACTCAAGATATATCTCACAACAGTTATGCAAATTTGCAGCAGGGCCTTCGGGTTGCTCAGGTTTGGGATCCTCCTCCTCACAGCTGGTTAAAATGTAATATTAGCTTGTCTTGGTCGAAGAAGAAGAGGTTGGGCGGTGCTTCATGGATTTTGAGAGACTACACCGGAATTGTTATCTTTCATAGTCGCAGAGCCTTCGGGACGGTGAGTAGCTTGGGGGAAAGCAAAGAATTGGGAATTATTTGGGCGCTTGAAAGTCTTTGTAGTCATCACGTCTCTCGGGTCGTTGTAGCTTGCGAAGCAAAAGAACTAGTAGGTGCGGTGAATTGTCCGTCGGAGTGGCCAACTTTTAAATGTCAGGTTCAGGGGATTAGCTTTGTTTTGAATAGAATTCCTGAGTGGAAATTGTATGTGGAAACTCCTCCTGCGAATCGAAGTGCCTTCCCGATTGTGCGGAGTGTCACAATGGAGAATAGAGTTCACTCTTATATCGCAGTAGGACCTCCGTCATGGCTTGTTTCAATTCTTGAAGTTGAGAAGAACAGGCTTGGTTGTTGATGTCCTTCTGTATTTCAGTGTAGAAATTGTTTATCTTATGTTTGTCGTTTGTTTGTTTAATGTCTGTGTTTGAGTTTTTGTTGTTTCCTTTGTTTCTATATGTAAGTCCATGATTATCAGTGGGTTCTTAACCCAGGTTTTTTAAAAAAAGTATTAAAATAATTAAAAAGTGAGAGAGAGATGGTTTCTAAAATCTCTTAGTTTAGAACTGGATCTTAAGTTTTTCGTTTTGATTTTATGTGTTAAATAAAAAAATAATAATAATTATAATAATTAAAATTAGGCTTGAGCATTTGGGGTCGAGTAACCCGACCCGTCCTATATCTGACCCGGATTAGCGAGTAAGGGTCGGATATGGGTAATACTAATTACCCGTTTGGGTAGAAAAATTTTCTTTAAACGAGTAAGGGTCGGGTAAGGGTAATTATACGGGTACCCATATTACCCGTTCACATAATTAAAAATTAAAAATGATATATATATATATATATATAGCAATATTAGTAATATTTAACTAGTTAGATTAACATTTTTTGTCTAAATAAAATATTAAGTTTAGAAAAAAATTACAACCGATAAATAGGATATTGAATATTATTTTTATTTTTAGTGTAACTTTAATTTTAATTTTATAAATGTTTTTTATAGGAAATAGTATTCTAAAAAATATTATACTATTATTATATTATTTTAACAATTTAATGACAATAATTCAACGAGTTATTTTTGATATAGTACGAGTTAGGGTATTAAATGGGTATTGATTTTATCTACTTGACCCGACCCTTATCCGACCCTTACCCATCATTACCCGACCCTTATTATCACATGTATGCTTTGGGTAGTGATTTCGGATATCCATACTACCCTTACTCGATCCTTACCCGTACTTACCCGATCCGTTACCCATAATGCTCACCCTTAATTAAAATAATAATATTTTCATTTTTTAAAAATCCAAGTGGGGTTCTATCCACTAATCAGAGCATTCTCATTGGTGAGAACATATCTTGTGTTCTCATCAATATAATAATATTATTTTTAATGTGAAAACTTTTAGTTTACTTTTTATGTGCATTGGTGAGAGACCCACTAAGTGTTCTCATCAATATAATATTTTTACTTTTAGTATGATTTAATATTATTTTAGTATAATTTTACTTAAGTAATTGTTTAATTTTTATTTTAAATTATAGAATTTATAATTAGTATCTTTTAAAAATATTAAATTACATCTTAAATATATTTAACTTCATTAATTAATTACATTTGTTTATATCATATATGTGTAGCAATTATAAAATCATAAATACTAACTAAAAAATATATTATAAATATTGCAAAAATTAAATTCTCTTAAAATTAAGCATAAAATTACAAAGCATAAATTCATTAAAAATGCTAGAAAACATAGATAACATAAAATCATGATCAAATATAAATAACTTGACTCTAATCTTCACTTGACGTTGGACCAAAATTTTCCCATATATGCTCAACTAAATCAGCTTTTAATTGTTGGTGTATACCTGTGTCACGAAGTCTAAGTCGGTTGTTAAGAATATTGCCCAGAGTACTAGGTATATCTGTAAAATATATTTTCTAATTTTTTAAAGTTCATACTTTTCTAGTATTTTATATTAATTTAAAATATTTTAATTTTAACTACAAATAATAAATATAATTTGAAATATAATTTAAGCTAATACATAATAGAACTTGTTAGATAGAAAATTTTATTTTATGATTTATAAAAATAATAATAATAACATACAAACTATTTAACTACTTTTCAAACTATTGTGAATTTGATTTAATAGAATAAAATTTGAATCACTAATAAAAAGACATGTGTCATGTGCTAAAGTGTTCTAAAGATGTTCTTAAGTGTTCTAAAATAAGAACATGTTCTAAAGACTTTTTACCAAAACTAGGGGATTTTCCACGCTACGCGCGGACTATGTCATAAATATTTGTTATCGTATAAATTTTGTATTTTAAATATTTAGAAATCCGATAATTATGCATCTTTTTGTTGCTTATGTATATTATATATGATCATGTTACATTATCGATAATTTGAAGTATATATGTATGTTATTAATTGCTTTTCGTATCCTTATTCTCGTTCAATAAACTTGGAATCTTTCTATTTTTATTAGAGTTTTCTTCCGATGTTTTTTATCTTTATTTTTTGAAAATTTTGTCATTTTATAATTGCATTTGTCAATAGATTAATCATATTTATGGGTTAATTCAAGCGTTGTAAGTGTTTTTGGCTTCGTGAACTTAAATTCCTCTCACGCATTTATAAACAATAGTTTTTGGTTTTGGATCCGTGTTCTATATATATTTTTGATTAAATCATGTGCACTCAAATCAATTTTTTTCACGGTCTTTATCTTATTCTTGTGATAGCAACTCGCCTATCTACAACTTCCAACGAATAATAATGAGTATGGATTTTATCGAACTTTTACAAAGTCAATGACATATAATTTTACATTTCACTTATTTTTTATAGCATATATAAGTAAGATGCATAAATACATTATAATATAAAATTTTAATTTATTCATACTTAACCGTAAGTGTTAAGAAATGCAAAACTTACATATTCTCTTTTTTGGTGTATTTCTTGGATTTTAAATACATTGTCTTAGTATATTATGCAATACAAAAGTTTACGATCTCATTCTTTTCAAATTTATTTTTACAATTTCTCATTTTAGATGATAGAGAATGTTGAAATGCTTTATATATAAGTTAAAATGTTTTTCATAAGATTATAAAGACGACATTAACATTTTTGAAGACTATAAAGACGACACATCATTAAAAAAATAAAATTGATAGACCAATCAAAACAAAACATTAATACACATCATATTTTTGTCAATTTTATAGATAAACTAAATGTCTTTTTATGTCTTTCATTTACATTTAATATAAATTATGTCAAAATAAAATTAAAAAATAAAACTCATACATTTATAAATAATCAATATAATGTCACTTATACATTAAAGTGCTCAAGTTTTAAGCATTTTAACTAAATATTATTCGAGATAGTTTTTCAACTTTATTAGTTCTTTTGTATATAATAATTAGATCGAGTATTTCAAAACATAATTAATAAATGTTTTATTTGCATTGTCATTTGTTTCTAAATATAATTCAAAATTCTCAATTTAGACCGAACTCGTTTTTTACAAAACTGGATTAGAAAAATCCAAAAAAAGTTAGAGATTTCAAATATTTGTAGTTTTAGTTTGAATTAAAGTAAAGTTTTTGGCCACTATAAAAAATACAATAAATAGGAGAATGTATATTACGGATCGACGACGACATAAAAATGATATTATTAATGTATCTAACTAAATTACATATACTTTTCATTATATACGTATGTTAATCATATAATAGTTAGTAAAAACAAAAATAACCCGCAACATCGTGCGAGCAACTATCTAGTATTTACAAAAGAGAACGTCATATTGCCAAACAGTTATTTAGCTAGTGAATTACATAATTACAGAATAATTACAGGTGTTTGTATTTTTAAATATTCAGTAGAATTACATAATTACCTTTCTTCTTCAACACGTCACCTCCAATAACCACAAACCTTTGCTCCTTCATAATTCACTACAGGTACTGAAACAACAACAATGTATTTGGAGCTCCTTAACTGATCTGTGAGTGTTGCATCATCTCCCCATTTTCTCTTCTTCCCATCTCGTGCACTATTAGAAGTTATAACTAACTTGACTTACATGACTCATTTCACGAAAAATAGATGTCACACATGATTGAATATATAATTCTATGTTTTGAGATTTTATGTTCTCTGTTCCTTTAGAGATATGTGAAGGTCTAACCCCACCAGAAAAACCAAAATCAGTTAGAAATATTGTTTCACACGCACATGTGAGAAAGCAAAATCATCGAATTTTAATTCCAAATTAGTCTAAAATTTTAATCTCAAGTAGAATATGATACAAAGATGAATAACGCAGTAAAATATTTACCTCTTATCTACATTGCATGGGTAGATTAGATTTATTATGGTTAATTACCCCCTTAAACAATGTTCCGTACATTGACTGGGATAAAACTTAATGAATAACTTTTATTTGACGTTATGTGACGTTCATTGTTCATATCAATTACACTGTCTTAAACCAAGCTTCTAAAAACGAAAAAAGAAAATGAGTGAACTCCAGCGTATAAAAATTCAAGCAGTCAATAATCTACAAATTGAAGCCAAACACAACATATTGTATGACAGACACAACCACTTTCTAATATATCTAATAATCTAAATCTAAACAGAGCTCCTCATAAAAGGGTTTGATCACATTTCTTCCTTTACCCTCTACGGCGTTGGAACTCACCTCTTCCGTCTCTGATCCATATTGACCGCGTTCTCCTAACATGATTCGTGAGAAGACGATACCTAACAGTTCGAGACTCGTAAGAAGAAACCATGAATAATGATGAAGCAAAGCTTAGTTAGAAAATGTAGCAGTATCTTGCCAGGTAACAATACAAACCTCTCATACTCCAGCTTTTGAGTAACTACCAATTCAGTAGTAACTCTGAGCTATATACCTATGCTCCTGTTGTAAAGAAAGAAAAAGGATCAAATCGAATATCTCCATGAATCTATTACATAAATAACCAGGGGGTGTATAAAAACCAAACTGTAATTCACCTCTTTCTAGAAATGGTATGTTGATATCGCGATACTCTTCACATGATAAGATCAGAAGATTCTCTGCGATCTTTTCTTCGCTTAGGGTGGATTTTCCAAGTTTTTCTACATGCTATAATTTATTTCAGTATTAATCAGTGTGGCGAAAAAAATGTTATGAAAACCATTCTGGCTAAGAACCAATCATTACCCATCCATGAACTGCCTTGACCAAAGTCATGAGTGTGTTTAAACCAAGCTTTGTACTTGGGGTGATGAAGACTCTTCTCCCCTGTAGATTTCTATGGATACTCACGATGGCTCCGTTCTCGTTGCAATCGCTTCACACAAATTCATATATCGAACGCATAATCGAATAACGAAGATAAGGAGAGTGAAGAAAAGTCACCTCCTAGTCATTCCCATGAAGCAATGAACCAAAACACCACCTCCAGATTGAATAACTTGATCAATGAAGCTAAAACACTCATCGAAATATGTTGTCAGATCGGTCTCGGATCTATCAACAACTACAAACAAAGTTACAAAAGATTAGATTTTTATTGAAAGGGAACTATAAAATCAAATGGGTAAAACATGATTAGAATCAAAAGCAACACCTTCTATGACTTTATAGACGAAATCATTAGGGTAAGGAGGGGTTAAGACATCTTAAAGAAATAGCTACAGTTAAGATATTAAATCGTGCTAGACTCCGTATCCTGAGTGCCTTCATGTCTGCAGTGTTGTAAGAAGGCAAGTATGATCACTTGTATAGTTGAATAATGTGGAGGAATAGAAAAACCCACAAAATAAGAGAGAGTAAATTGGTAGGTTACTTGTAATGGTGGCGGAGGGACACCGAACCCTGAGATCGGAGGCGATGGAGAGAGTGTATATATATATATATATATATATTGGCATGGTTATGAGGCCGTTGTTGAAAGAGAAGATAGGGAGGCACCTCGGTTAATGTTGTATCAATTGCAGCAGTGAAGAGAGGCAGTAAAGGAGGAAAAGTGGATAGATGAAGAGGTAGGAGCAAGTGTCTGAAACAGATTAGGGTTGTTGGCTGAGGAGAGGGATCGACGGAAGTGTGGCTTGGGGAAGGAGTCGCAGTCTCAGAAGTTTGGCTGATAATAGAGCTTGTGGCAAAAGGGAGGAGGGAGAGTGACGACAATTATAGGCTTCGTGGCCCAAGTGGAGCGATAGAATGTTTGGCCTTTTTGGGTTCTAGATTAGAAGACTTCAAAATGGCAAACAGTTTGTTCAGGGACGTCGTGAAGTTGGGCGAAGAGACGGCGAAGCGTTGCTGTCTGAGGTGGCAGAGAGAGAGGAGTTTTTGTAAGGAGTTTACGTGGCTATGTTAAGAGTTGAGAATCATTATCTTTTAATTAGTTAGAATATTGTTATTTTATTCATTTAGTATTATTTTATTTGTAAGAACACATAAGAGAGCTTTCCACTAAAGATGCTCTCATGCTCTAAAACTCTGTTTCTTTTATTTCATATAATTTCCGGTGAAACTGATCGTAAAAGATGCTCTGGAATGGATTAGTGTGGAACGGCAAACCGAAGGTGGAAGAAGTGAAATGAATAGGCCTCATCGTACAATATCGCAAAGGCCACCTGAGGGATTCGTTAAATGCAATTTTGACGGCACATTTAATCGTCATGCACCGGCTACAGCAGGGTGGGTTGTTAGAGATGAACGAGGGGTGTATCTCACTTCTAATCATGCGTTGGGATCACTCTGTCAAGAGACTTTGGAAGCGGAATTACAAGCCCTTCTCATCTCGGTTCAAGCTATTTGGAGTCGAGGTTTTTCTAAGGTTCTGTTTGAAGGAGATAGCGCCCTTGTGGTGTCCCTCTTTAATAGTTCACTATGCTTTCGACACAACAATTTAATTTCTGATATCAAATTGTGGCTAAATCGATTCTATGGAATTAAGGTGGTTTGGACTTCAAGGCAAAACAATGTTCTTGCAGATACATTGGCCAAATATCATTTGCCTCCCAAAGTATGGTTTGAATCTTTCTCATATATTCCCCATTGTATCTCACGAATGTTGTTCTCGGACTTGAATTAAGCAATAAAATTGGTGTTATAAGAAAAATTTTCCGGTGAAAAAAAAGTAAAGTATTAGAAAAGGTGAAGTATAAGTTAAAAAAAAAAGAAAAAAAGAAAAGGAAAACTGCGGTTTTTTAAATCCCTAAGAATTCTAATTCGTTTTGGAGAAAAAGGAACAATTGAATTACCTAAATGGGAAAATCGCATAAAAAGCCTTCAGAATGACACCTACTAATACTTTAAACCTTCATAATATAAAGGTAACATAATAAACCATCAGCATGACAATTTTGTCACATTTAACCTTGAAGATGACTCTCGCGTGTGCGCCGTCTTTTATTTTAAAGGAAAAATCAATGTCGTTAATAATATTATTAAAACAATAATAAAAAATAATAAATAAATAAGAAAAAAGAATATAAAAAATTCAAAAATCAATTAAAAATACAAAATTTAGATAAAAATTCAAAAAAATTCAAAAAAATTTTAAAAATTCAAAAAAAATTCAAAATACATAAAATATTCAAAGTATTAAATTATAATTTTAGAAAAATATTTTAAAATATTTTAAATTCATAATATGTATAAAAATTCGAAACATTAGCTTAAATTATGGAAAATAATTTTAAAATATATTAAAATATTATAAATTAAAAAATAAATATTAAAATATTTATTAAATCATTGGGCTTTGTTAATAATATTATTAAAATATTAATAAAAAGTAATAATAAACAAGAAAAAAAATTCAAAAATCAATTTAAAATTCAAAAATTTTCAAAAAAGTAAAAATAAAGACAAAAAAATTCAAAGTATTCAATAGTTTTGAAAGAAATTAAAAAAAATTTGTACAATCTAAAAAATTTTAAAGAAAATGACAAAATCTATCTATGTCCAGGAGATGGATATATATCTCTTGGCCTTATTTTAGGTAATCGATTTTAGAGACACATGCGGCTTTTCTTATACTATTTTCGAGGATGACAACGCCATAAGGTAACTTGAAAACAAGTAAATGTTAAGAAAATCTCTTTCGTAAATAAATAGTAACTAGGTGAAAATGTATACATGGTCCGAAATTTTTTGACTTCAAGGATGAGTGGATCAATCTCAATCGGAGAACAATTAAATGTGTTTGAAACACTTATATTTCATATGCCATAACAGGAAAATAGATTATTAACCATAGGTATTTAAAACAAAACTACTCAATAAATAATTTCTATACCCTGAATTATTTGGCTATAGTCAAACGTAAAACACATGCAGTTGAAGATTCCTTATGGTGTCCCGCATAATCAACCATATTATTCCCTATTTTTCCCAAAAGAACCACAAAAAATCTCCTGGACATAGATAGATTTTGTTAATTTTTCTAAAATTTTTTAGATTGTACAAATTTTTTGTTAATTTCTTTCAAAACTATTGAATACAATTTTTTGGTTTTTATTTTTATTTTTTGAAATTTCTTGAATTTTAAAATGATTTTTGAATTTTTTTCGTTTTTCTTATTTACTTATTACTTTTTTATTAATATTTTAATAATATTATTAACAAAGCCTAATGATTTAATAAATATTTTAATATTTTATTTTTGAATTAATAATATTTTAATATATTTTAAAATTATTATCCATAATTTAAGCTAATGTTTCGAATTTTTATACACATTATGAATTTTAAATATTTCTAAAATTATAATTTAATACTTTGAATATTTTATGTATTTTTTGAATTTTTGAATTTTTTGAATATTTTTTTGTATTTTTGATTTTTTTTGAGTTTTTAACTAAATTTTGAATTTTTAATTGATTTTTGAATTTTTTTTCTTTTTCTTATTTATTTATTATTTTTATTAATATTTTAATAATATTATTAATCGCGTTAAGTTTTCTGTTAAACTAAAAGGCACGCGGGAGTCATCTTTAAGTTTTACCTTTATATTATGAAGGTGGTGTTGAAGGTTTTTTATGCGATTTTTCCTTACCCAGATTATGCTATAAAATAATAGTTTCAGTCTGAATCCGTCTTCACAAAATCCCTAACCGAATCAGATCGTGTGGATTGTGATTGAGAGAGCTGTCGATGACTTCCAATTACGCCCTGAAAACGAAGAAAACGAAGAAGACGAAGGAGACGTCTCCGTGGTGGTCGTGGTTGCCAGACAATGGCTCTGAGCTGCGTCGCTCGCGTCTCCAAATCGGACCACGCTGCCGTATGTCTCGTCTCCAAAAGATTCTGATCTCTAATAGCTTCCCCTGAGCTCTGCCCCACGCGCAAACTGCTAGGTTGCACAGAGCCATCTCTCTACGTATGCTTACGCATCTTTCCTGACCCATCCCCACGATGGTTCGTCCTCTCACGTAATCGTATTCGTCTGCTGAAGCCGATCCCATCAAACCCATGTCAGCCTCCTGATTCATCCTCTTTCGTGGTGGTTGATTGGGGGATTTATGTAATCGGCGGGCTCGTAAACGGCAACCCCATTTGTGATGTCTCCTTCCTAGATTGTTACTCTCGAACGTGGTGCAGCGCCCCCTCCATGAAGATGGTTCGTGCTTCTGCTTCGGCTAGCCTCGTAGACGGGAAGATATACGTTTTTGGAGGGTGTGGCGAAGACGTTGATTCATCAAACTAGGCAGAGGTATTCGATCCAAAGACTCGAATTTGGTGTATCTTTGGAACGAGGAAGATGGTCCACAGTATCCACTAAAGTGTGGTGATAGAGAAGAATAAGAAGGTTTACGCTGTGGATGAAGAAGGTCAAAGCTTTAATTTTTTGCCAAGTGAATGTAGATTCTGGAAAAGCGGCAAAACAATAGATTCTAAGCCAGGAAAGAGAGACGCATGGTGTGCCATAGGGAGATTCTTATACTGTCTCGGTACTCGAGGGAGAATACTATGGTGTGAGCCAGATGACTTGGATTAGAAGGAAGTCAAAGGTTTGGAAAAGCTGCAACGCTCTCTCTCTGGTTGTAGACACGTTTTAGAAGGTTATAAGGAAAGGTTTGGAAGGCCGAGGGTGAACAAGATCAGATATGAGATCACCAAGCTCTGCACCAACTCTGTTGGCAACATTGTCATTTTCTGGATCGTGCAACGTGAAAATCCTGAGAGTTTGGAGCTTTGGTCTGCCGAGATTTCCCTGGAGAGACACGAGGGAGGCGAGAATTGGGGAAACATTGAGTGGTCTGGTGCTGTCTTCAAACTTGATCCTCTCTCAGACTCATATAGCGTCAAGGTCTTATGTTCTATTTCTGTCAATGTGTGATAAATTCCAAATCAAGTTTTTCTATGAGTTTTGAGTATCTTTGCATGTGTTTATTTCCTTATTCAATTTGTCAGGTAATTCTTAGACCTCTGTTTTTTTGTCGGTGAGTGAAGCTTTCTTCTGAACCGACAGTGAGGTATAGATGAGATGTGGATATTTCAAGTTTTGTTTGGAGTCGGTATCTTCTGCTTCCATTGTTATAAATTGGAACCTTGATTCTTTTTTTATACTTGCAGTACTTCAACAGCACTGGCAAAGCTTTCAAAAGCAGGCACCTCGGCAAGAGGATCTTTGAAGTAGAGAAGAAAGAGACTCCCCAAGAACGACCAAAGAGAATCATGAACAAGCAGCAAACGAAACAAAGTAAGATCTTGACTGGTATTATGTTTACTAACATTCCTATTGGTGTTAGCAACTGAGATGGTAGATGAACGATATTTGTACAGTTAAGAAAGACTGCGCAACAAAACTAATAAAAAAACGAGAACAAGAGCAGCAAAGGCTGGAGAAACTAGCGGAAACAAGTCGGTGTAGACATCGCAGCCGTACTAGTTGTTATAGTCCATCACCATCACCGAGGTTGTTAATAAAGTTATCATTTATAATGTTTGAATTGATATTGATGAATGTTTACAGTTGATCTCGAACGAAAAAGGAAATAAGCAAAAGATTATTTCGGAAGTCAATTTTGTCTACAATGAAAATCTTCACGGAAGTCAATTTTGTCTACAATGGAAATCCTCACACAAGCCTTGAGATCCGTCCACGAACAGTCTATCGATTCCAAGGTCCAATCTTACTCTTACCTTAATCTGATTCTTGTTGTATCTCTTTTACTTTAAGTTCTTGATTAGATCGTTGTCTATTTGGTTGGACGATTGAAATTGGTAAAAGAAAAAAGAGAAAAACTTTTCGTTGAATCATATTTAGTACAAATCAGGAGATTATAGAAGTCATAAAGCTAGAGAAGTTGCAGAGTGATGCAATAAATTGAAAAAAGGTCTTTATTGGTATTGGTTTTGTCTTAACCTGCTTGAACGTCTTACATGTGTAATCATTTCTTCTTCTCTATCGTCCTGCAGATATTTATAAGTGGGTTTTTGATTAAAGATTATACCAAATAAGATACTGTATCGGTTCGTTGGAATTATTTTACTCGCATTTTTGATGGGTATTTTTCATAAGTTGTGAAACTTCCACATGAGAAGGAGCCTTCTGAGTATTCTGATGTCTTTGATTCTCTCCTCAACTTGCTATCGTTGTTGCCTTCTCCGCTTTGATGTTCTTTATTGTTGCTTTTGAATGAGCCTTTCTTTCATCACTTTCTCTACTGTCACATGACCCGAATTTTGCTCCTCGGTAGTCTCAGGAGCAGGTTTTGCTCTCTTAGTGAATAAGAAAGCAACAGCTGCGAGTAGAACCAGCACAGTCGAAGACAATATGATTATCGCCACCTTGTCTAAATGATTATCAGCATTGTTAGAACACCTTACTTTATGAATATGGATCATCACTAATTTCCTTAAAGCCTTCTTCTGGTCCACTTTCAGCATCAGCTATCTGACTTTTTTTTTTGCTGATTTTTCGTACTTCTATAAAATTAAATAAAACTAGAGTTTTGACCCGCGCGACCGCTCGGGTTTTTTTTATAATCATTTTATATATCTTTAATCATTTTAGATTTTTCGAGTATCAGGTTTATAATTTTCGGTTATTTCGAGTTTTTGATTCGGGTTCAGGTTCAAAACTTTTAGAATTTTCAGTTTTATCGAATTCTGGGTTCGATTTAGATTTGAGATTTTCTAACTTTCAGATTTCCTCAGATACTCGTATGAGTTCAGTTCGAATAATATCCAATTCCTGAAATACCGTGAAACAAAACCCGTTAGAGTATTTTAAAAAACATCAGATGACTAAACTTAAATTTTTATAGTTTATATAAATTATTTATAAATTTTTATAGATTGTTCTAAATTTAATCATTTTATATTTTTTTGAATTTTTGTAACAAATTTTGTTTAGAAAATAATAATATTGTAATATAATTATTTTACAAGTTATGGATTTATTTTGAATTTGAAAACAAACTATATTTAAATTTGCTGAAAGTTGATGATATTAAATTGTGTTAGTTTACAATTTTGATAGTGGTTAAGTGAAAAAAATATTAGAATATTCAAATATGTTTGTTGGAATATGTAAATGAGTAATTATAGTTATTTTAATTTATTAGATACATTTAATAAAATTTCTAAAATATGTTGACTTTAAAAAATCATACATGAAAAAGTTTATGTCATTCTCTTTTAATAAGATAGATAACAACCCGATGGAAGTATTTATTGATGCGAATGGAAATGAGCAAAAATGAAAGACATTCAAAATGAAGGGTGCAAATGGAAGGACTTTTAGAAGAAAAAAATCCAGCTTAATTAGTGTTTCCACTTTTTTCCGCTAAGAGTATACCATTTACTAAAAATATATATGTAGTGTAAAATTTATGGAGTCCACTAAATGGGTGGAAAATTTGTGTTTTACTCTCAAATTTGTTACTCTCCTCCTATGGAAAGGAATAAAAATGGCGTAACACAAAACTTTTTCTTTTATTTTTTGGTTGTTTTTTGTTTATTTTACTAAAATATAGGAACATTTAGGTTACATATACAATAATTTGAACAATTTTTTCTTTGGAGTGGCCAAAAAATATTTTTTTTAGAAAAAGAAATATTTTCAACTACAACAAATTATATATTTTTCAATTATACGTACTTTAATTTTAAATTTTATTAGTCTATATTTTTTAATTATATTTTTCATAATTATTAAATGTAGTATTAACAAATAGAATACTATGTTTTTCTATTCCTCTATATTCCTCTAAATAGTTATCATTTATCATCTTAGGCCATTATTCTTCTTATTCAATTTTTTCATCTCAATATCATTATTCAACTCACTTTTATTCCACTCGTCATTTTTCCTCTCTTTCAACTTTTTCATCTTATCCACTACCATTTGCACCCGAAGAGAACTCAGGCAGTACTTAACGTCGCCACTCCATACCAGAAGAAAATCAATTGCAAGAAGACCAATTTCGTACAGAACTGTCATGAAAAATAGCTTAAATGCAAGTGACTAGGCTATGTTAATGTTTATGCTACCTCTGACCTCAATAATTATTTCTTTGTTTTGGTTGAACCAAAATCTATGGTTGTAATTAAAGTGGCTTTCGGATTTTTTTGAGGATTTTGAATTTCAATGTAATAAACTGTCACTAAATTGACAAATGCTTATGAAATTCACCAATACATGTGTTCGCGTTGATTAGCCTTTATTCGCAAGCCATCACAATACATGTGCAGGATCCATGTAAGCACTCTCTTGAAACTTTTGAAGTTTTTCTCACGATTTGGATTTCTCATGTTTCTTCTGTAACAAACACACATTTAGGCAAAATAACGGCACGATGTCGGGCAACTAGTTCCAAATCTTAGGTTCAGTGACAATGACAGTGTGAAGCAGTTGGTTACACAAACTTTATACATTTTGGGTCTGGCTATTAAACCATGTTAGCATAAGTAAAATCAGCGTTAATTTATTTATTTTCGCTTAGTTACTCTTATTGACAGCCAATCAAAATGAAAAAAATGTTAACAATTTTCAGTCTAGTTACGCTACTAAAAGGCAAAACATGGGTAAATTTTTACTCTACCTATAATAGGTGGAAAAGTTTACGCTGGATTTTCTTTTCTCTTTTCCTCCATTTTCAGTCTTCTCTTTTCCACTTACCATCTCCAATGTATATCTCCATTTTTTTATTTCATTATGGAGTAACTTTAAAATAGGGTTGGGTTTTACTCCAAAATGGAGTTGGGTTTTACTTCTATGTATTACTCTATTTTTTATTCTAAAATAAAATATTCTAAATAGATTATATTTCTAATTTGCTATTAATACCTTCTAATTATAAAAATTACAAAATGATCCATTTATTTTATTTTTAAAATTTTCCATAAATTATAAAATTAATTTTAATTAAAAATTCATTAAATAAAAGAAATTACATTACAAATATTTGTTATGTAACCATCACCATTAACATATTCTTACAAATGTTCGTTTAGTCCATTCGAAAGTGAAAAATGAGATTTTTTATATTTAATAATATCTCTAAAACAACCAAGAAACTCTCGGAACCGAATTTTGTTATCATATTATATTTGGACATATGAGCGTAGAGGTTCTCTTCCAACTCTCAAGAATAAAACTCCAAAAATTCAATCGTTAAAAGATTCAAAACCAAATTAAAAAAAAAAATCAATAGTCAAATTAGTTTGGTCCTCATGTTTTTATTTATATTTTTCTCAAATCTGTATATATACATTAATAAAATGAAAACTTCGAATCCAAAATATTTTTGTCATTGTTTTTTTTAATTTTCACAAATTATTTCATATTTATAGTTAACTGTATGTTATAGTTAATTAGATTTTTTCATAAAAAACACATAATAAAGTTATTTAAAAAATATATAGTCATAGAAAATGTATGTTTTAATATTTAGAACGTTATATCAAACTTTAATAAAAATAAAATTATAATAATAATTAAAATTTAGAAAGGTGTATCAACAAAATAATTATTGTTATATTAAAAAAAGTAAAAAGTAAAAACAACTAATATTTAAGGGATTCCTTTATAAATAAAAAAGTTCAACACCAAAATAGAGTAAAAAATGGAATTTCTCCAAATATGGAGTAATCTCACCTATTATTCCATTTTAGAGTGGAAAGAAGTGGAATTGGAAAGAATTTTGTTCCAAAATGAAGTTTGGAGAGGAAGATAGAGTAGGGTTGGAGATGCCCTTACTTACTCTAAAATTTTGTCATCACACCCTTTGATTATTTCAAAACTCCAAAGTAAAACAAAAACACACACACAAATGCTAATTAATGCATACATGGAGAGGGACTTGTGGCCTAGTGGCCAAGTGCCCATCTTACCAATCCGGAAGTCGTGGGTTCGAACCTCCGGTCGCACATGTGTGCGCGTATGCCCCGTATGCGGGGTTACGGACTACCGGATCAGTTTGTTGTGATCCGGACTCCTCCATAATGAGATTAAAAACCCCTGTACTAGGGTTAGGGCTACCGGATCGGTCCGTTGTGGCCCAGATTGCCGACTAAAAAAAAGCATACATGAGATGATGATTTGATGCGTCAGTAACCATACTGCCTCCAATCTGAATTAGCCCATTAGATGTGAAAAGTGTAATTCTATCTTGAGGAACCCATTCAATGGCTTTATTAAGAATGTAAATGGATGTCATCATAGGGAAAAAAATTGAGAGTAATTAGTTGTTCTGTTTTTTAAAGCCAAAATTACACTATTTGAAAATAAGGGGGTGGTATTGGATCTTGTGCTTTAATGTAACTAGGACTACGTCCGCGCTACGCGCGGATTGGTGTTTGCGATATTTTCGTTTTTAGTATTGTTGTCTGATTAATTTTGTTCGTCTCGTTTAGTTGGTACGTTTAGGATTTGGTTATGTCTTATTTGCGGATGAAAACTATTTTGTTCTCTTTATTGTGACATAGTTTTATTTGGGTTTTCGTAGTAGTATGATGTTAAATGATTGTAAGGTAAGTAATAAATGTTTTGAAGAAATAAATAAATTATATGAATAGAGTAGCAAATGATAAGATATTGAAAATGTAAATGAGGTTGAAGAGGCGTTGAAAATAGAGTAATGATTCAAAAGGAAACTTGAAATCGAAAACTAAGTTGATGATCTTTAGTTTATGGGGTTGTATTTATAATAGACGACACACTTATAATTTGTATTAGCTCGGGATTATATTTAGTAAATTATCTAATTTTCTTAGGATTTAGTAACATAACACTTGTTCCAAATTGAAAACACAAATCAAATAGAAATGAATATCACAATAAAATAAATTATGTTTATTTAACATTATTCCAGAAAAAAGTAAAAAAGATTTTTTTTTGTCATAAGCCTTTTAAAGAAACCTTCCAACACACAACTTTTACACATTATATAGCATAAGACGTGTAAACAAATGTAGTTTCTCTTGAAAAGTCTTACCATCATTCCTCTCCATCTCCGTGTTCTTCTTCGTCATCATCTTCATCACAATCGCCTTATTCCCCATGGAGTTTTTGGTTCGAAAAAACTTATCTGGCAAACATAAACATAAATAACATATGTTCTGCTTCGCGATACCTATACCTAATTTTTCATCTAATCAAAGTAATTTTTCAGTCATTTTTACCTTAAACTTTTTCTTCTTCTAACTCTCTTTTTTTGTATTTTAAAAAACTATTTAAAGAATTTTATCTTTACTATATTTCTTGAGATTTATTGCTATATTTTTCATTAGCACTCACATATTTTTTTTCCTAGAAGTCTTTGTTTTCGTTACCTACGTGTGGGTTTTCATGTACGTATTGTTATTTTAATATTTTCTAATTTTGTATTTGTTTTATATATTCTGCAAATATAATTAGATGGATACACTATAACTCTAGCAAATCATTCCACTTTTAAATAAAAATGAAAAATGGTTTTATTACATTTTTTAATATTATCTTTTGTTTATTTGTTCTGAGAAGATATCTTATTCTCTATTCTCACTATTTTTTTCATTTTTGTCTTCTTATGAAAATTTGTAATTGATTCAAAAAAATTTGTTCAATAAATCTAATCTATAATGACCATTAGCTTTTTAATCGATTTATACTTTTATTTCTATCAGATTATTCAGAAATACATTTTTGCATATCTATGTGGTTTAAATGTTTTTTTCTTTCATTATTGAATGATCCTTAAATCTCATTTTCTATTGAACTTTTTATTATGTTTTTGATTCTTCAATTATTTCTATTCTATTTTTAGTTTTCATTAAAATAATTTCATTTATTTTATTTGGTTTGTTTTCGTCTAATCCCAAAGTTATTTCAAAATTTTGTTTTTAACATACACTTTTGTCATATACCACTTCACTTAAAAACTTTTTAAACAATACCAAAATTTTTTACTGTTTTAGAAATTATCGTACTTTCATTATATAATTTTGGTTTTACGTAATTTTATTATAAACATATTAATTTCAAAAAATACATGGGAATATCACACCTCTTTAATTATACTCATATATATTCATGGGATTATATCTTCAGTTATTTCTGTTCTATGTTAATTATACTCATATTTGTTTTATGTTCATGCAATTTAAGGAATAAATATATATCTACAAATTGTATGGGACACTTTGTAGTTACTTTGAAGATATTACTGGATGGTTGGATAAGAAATTATATTTCATAATGTTCAAGTTTCAAGACTAAGCTTGTGTGATACGTAAAATGTTCGGGATTTTAATAATCGTTGGTTTATGATTAGGTGCATTAAGACATTTTATAACTTAATTTAAAATCTCAGAAAGTTTTTTTTTGTTAAAAATGTGGTTACAGTACAGTTAAGTTTTGTTTGAAGGATCTGAGTGTTGTTGTGTTTTGAACGATGAGTTCCATGTCTCTAGAAGTGATTTGCTGATCATTCTCCACGTTTTGTGTCTTTGAAACACGTCCCGACTGTGCATTCTCGATATTCAATTAGTTTTCCTCCTCGGATTCTCTTCCAAACTTGCAATCTCGATCGTTCAAAGCATCTCTGTCGCGTTAGGATTTCTGAACGTGTGGTGGTACAGTTGGTGGTTCGGATTGACCACCTAAACGTGAGCTGTTGCGGTTTGCCCTTGGGATCAACCACTTGAATATGAGCTGGTACGATTTCTACTTCGGGTTCACCTCCCGAACATGTATCTTCTGTTGCGTTACTCTTGCTCCCAGTTCTTCCTTGACAGAAGTCTATTTCCGTTTTCAGATAAGGGTTCTGTGTAACACCCGCGTTCGGAAATCCGAACACTTAAGTCCAGAAATGATCA
>OVAN01004802.1:0-24934 GCA_900406275.1 Anastatica hierochuntica
TTTCGACAAATCTTGCACCCCATATTCTGTGTGGATTCCAGTTCCATCATATATATAGGAGTATATAGTAACTTTAATTTTGGTAAGCCATCAAAAATTTCGAATATGTTACCTATTTTAGAATAATGAATCAGGAAAAAAAAAAGATATTTCTGCTACTGGTCACGATAATTTTTCCTTTTTAATTGTTAAGGATCACGATAAATTTTATGTACCGGCCGCCCATTGAATATGTTGATACATCCTCCATAATCTATATTGTGAAAAATTATTCACGTATAATATAACAAATTCAAAGCATGTATCTATATATGTAGATACGAAAGTATATAAATATATATATACGTATCTTCAACTTCAAGTAGTATATTTTTCATTATTGGCAAACAAACGATTACAACAATGTCTTGTGTGTTAAAAGCTAGATCATCACAATGTTCCTTAAGAATCCAAAGCGTTTGCATTGGCTCGTTATTACTATTATTGATTACTAGTGGAGTTGCTTCTGCATATTCAAATTATGGAGAAGCTCTCACGAAGAGTCTTCTGTATTTTGAAGCTCAACGCTCTGGAAAATTGCCATCGAACCAAAGAGTTGATTGGAGAGGAGATTCTGCACTTAGAGACGGTTCTGATGCTCATGTATGTAATTTTATAACTCAATCCCTTTTTTCTCCATCTTAATATTATCTACATTATTATTATTTTTTGTAAATTTAGGTTTTATAATGTTAAGTTGTGAAAAATATTTGTTGATTGAAGTAGAGTATTTTTCTAGATTGATCTCACAGGAGGGTATTATGATGCTGGAGACGATATGAAGTTTGGATTACCCTTGGCCTTCACTACAACAATGCTAGCTTGGAGCAGTATAGAGATGTCATCCGAGCTTAAGGGCCATGGGGAGCAGGATAATGCCCTTGTGGCTCTTAAATGGGCTACTGACTATCTCATTAAAGCACATCCAGAGCCCAACGTCCTTTATGGGCAAGTAGGCGATGGTAACTCGGACCATGCATGTTGGGCCAGACCCGAAGATATGACCACACCGCGTCCTTCATATCGCATAGATGATCAGCATCCAGGTGCTGATCTTGCAGGCGAGACAGCTGCAGCTATGGCCGCAGCTTCTTTGGCCTTTGAGCCATATGACGCCGCTTATGCGAAAACACTCATTGATCACGCGAAAAATTTATTTAGATTTGGTAAAGATCACCCTGGAGTTTACCATTCTTCGATCCCTAACGCGGCTGGCTTTTACTCGAGCAGTGGTTATGAAGATGAGTTGTTGTGGGCCGCGGCTTGGCTTCACCGGGCCACTGGAGACCAGACTTATCTCGATTATCTTACACAAGGTGCTAGTAGTGGAGGTGCAAGGTTTGTTTTATCCTGGGATGATAAGTTCTTGGGTGCACAAGTCTTGTTAGCCAAGGTAGGTTATGTACATTCCCCAAAAGATACCTTATCATAATAACTTATACTACAAGAAACAAACATTTTAACCACCTGACACTTTTTTGCAACTATTAGCTTGTGTTCGAAGGAAAAGTGAAGAACGAAGGGAAGATCTCAGAGTCCAAGAGTATGGCCGAACAGTTTATCTGCAACTGTGCTCAAAAGGGTTATAACAACGTTAAAAAGACTCAAGGAGGGTTGCTCTGGTTCTTGCCGTGGAACAACCTCCAATACACAACCACAGCTTCTTTCGTCTTAGCTACTTATGCTAAATATCTTGCGGCTGCACAAGCCTCTATCCAATGCCCCAATGGTGCCCTTCAAGCTTCTGATCTTCTCAACCTCGCGCGGGCTCAGGTTAGACAAAGGCATAAGGTTTTGACAGTTGATGTTATATGAATGGTTTTATGCTAAAATAAACAAAAATGCATGGTTTTGTTTAATAGGTAGACTATATACTTGGGTCAAACCCCAAGAGCATGAGCTACATGGTTGGATTTGGGACTAACTATCCGCAAAGACCACACCATAGAGCAGCTTCTATAGTGTCAATCAAGAAAGATCCTAACCCGATCTCATGCGATCAAGGAAACGGTTTGTACAAAAAACCTGAACCGAACCCGAATGTTTTGGTCGGAGCAATTGTAGGTGGACCGGACGAGTATGATGCTTACGAAGATAATCGTTCTGATTATCAGCATGGCGAGCCTGCTACTGTCACGGTTGCTCCTTTGGTTGGTGTTTTGGCTGCCATTGCATGACCAAACTAATTGTATTTGTTTCGAATATTTGGATATCATTGTTACTTAGCTAGACGATCTAGCCGCTAAGATATTTGGTTCAAGTGTGGAAAATAAATAAAAACTTCATTTTCTTAGAGTAAATTGATTTGCAAGTGAGACATTTTGAGACTCTGAGTTATACATAGAGAGAAAACCAAATAGACCAATATACTGTCACACCAAACTTAAATTCCTACCGATATTAACAGAATAAATACATTTTTGCAATACATTGCGAAAGTCTTTTAGAAAAAAGTATTTATTGTTCAAATCTTATGATATCTTGATTTTTTTTCAACTGCTTTACTCTTCTCTTTCTTAGCCCCTTTCAATCTTTAAGAGATTATATTTTTAAAAAGGTATTTATTGTTAGAACCTAAGTCTAATTTAGATATTAGACTTAGATTCGAATCTAGAACTATGTCCTATGTCATTCTCTGTAATGAATATAAACTTTTATTGACATCGTAATTAAAAACTTTGTATATAATACATGTGAGTCACATGTAACCTTTAAACAGAAAAGACTTAGAAGTAAAATTAATAGAATTTAATTAAAAGTTCACAAAATCAGTTAAAATTGATGAAATGAAACAAAAAAACAACTAGAAAACAAAATTAAAAGCTTATAGAACAAAGAGACTGCCATAGAGAATTGTTGCCATATTATGTTGCCATATCAATCACTTTTTATTCATATCATTCGAAAATTATTCAAAATAATATCATTTTTCTCTTATGTTGCCATATCAATCACTTTTTATTCATATCATTCTAAAACTGTTGTTGAGATACAATATAATATAAAATTTTATTTTAACAATTAATGTTTTTTTTGCATTTTTCGAATTTGAAGACGAATTCATTTCAATTGGAGGAGGATTGCAACGAACCAATTTAAGCCACTCTCACAGCTTGAATATTCTTCGGGATTCACAAGGTCATGTAGATGAATTGTGAGCAATGAAAGGATTCAATCCAACTTTTGTGCATTCATAATTATATATATACATATGTAAAAGATGAATGGATCATATATATATATATATGATCCCTTCATCTTTATATACACAAGATGAAGGGAACATCTATGTTTTTCACATGATCTCATCAAATAATTTATTAATACTAAACAAATAATTCCAATACTTCTCTATTTTACAGGATTTAGCTTTATTGGTTTTTTCTCCAACAAAACATACAACGGGATTGAGGTAGTCTCAAGAAAGGTTCTCAATTGTCGAGAATGGAAGCAAACACATGATCTTTATCCGAAGTCAAAACAGGAGCGGTCTACTCAGGTTCTCCCTCTTAACTCCTTGAGTTGCTTTCGTATGAAATGCTTTGTAATTGCTGCTTAGAGTCCATTAAATAATACATCCGGTATGTGGTTTGTTTTCCGTTCTAATGTAGATGCGTTTGTGAGTGAACACATGAAAGCAAAGTCAGATATTTCTTCTGCCTTGGTAGCGGAAGCTGTGGCTGTTCATTCCACATTGAGGAAAACCAAATAAATGAGTACTGGTGAGATTCATATTTTCTCGGATGGCTAAATCTTGGTAAAATTTCCTCAAGAAGAAGCATGTGCACAACGAATTGGTTTGTGGAGTCGAGTGTTATCTTTTTGATAAAACAATCATTTCCTTTCGTTTCTTTTGATTTTTTCCCTCGCTTGATGAACTTAGAAGTTGATACTCTCGCTAGGAGAGCTTTGAATTCCTTTTTTTTATTTCGGTTTGAAGTTTTCTTTTCGATTAATAATGCTAAATGGTTTGACAAAAAAAACTATATTGATTTTTCAAAATAGAGTTTATGTTTTACATTTCTTTTTGTTTATGTCTTACAAATGAAGCAAAAGACGGCCATAATTAACAAGTGAATCTATTAAAGTTTATGAAAATGAAACATCAATAACATTGTTTAGTGATTATAGCAATAATTTAAGCAAATAAATGTAATCAATTTAATTTACTGTTTTATTTTGCATGAGATATGAATAAAGGGATGATGTGGTAAGCATAGGAGAACCTTTTTTTTATATATAATATGCTTACCAAAATTATGCATCATTTATACTTCGAGTCAATTTTTTTTATTTATCAAAAAAATATGACATGAAATTTTATTTTTCTTTGTGATAAATATACACACAATTGACGAATGTATATTGCATTTACTCTTCTTCGAAAGGAAGTTTTCGGCGAAAAGATTTTTTTGTATAAGTAGATTGTGCAAAATATGCACGCATTGACCATGTAGAGCTCTAGAGGTTTGTGTTTTTTGAGACGTTGTTTTCACATCTTTAGAGTTTTGATTTCTTGTGTTTATTCATTGAATTTTTAGATCAATCATTCATAAAATTTTGTTTTTCTAAAAGGGAGCGAACTGTAAAACTTTGAACATTTTTATTTCCTTTGATTGAATAACAAAAATATTAAGTAGAATATGAGTATCGGATTTAGCATATTAAGTAGAATATGCTAAATGGATTTTCACTAGTTATGTACCCATCTTTAAAATCAGTCTCTGAACTCATAGATGGCTCCTCAACACAAACTTCGAGTTTTTGGGCATCCTCAAACTTACTTTTACCCATTTCAGTTGCTGCTCCTACGAAACCAATATTAGAACTGCAGTTGAAGGCAATGTATGTATTTCTACAATACGGATAATTCACAACTTTATTCATAAAGTATTTGTGCAAAATGCCCACAGTGACTGCAACGCGTCCCAAACGAGTATTGGGTTTCACAAAAACCTGTTCCACAATATTCTGACACATTGGCTGAACAGTAGCCATTATACACGGCACACTTTGACTGATCAGAAAACAATCTGTATGCTTTTTCAACTAACCTAAAAGCAGTCTCTGCACCAGGAAAACGGCTCTTGTCAGGATAGAGAAGCAGTGCGAGCTTTCTGTATTGTTTCTTGATTGCATCAGCATCAGTAGATGGCTGAGTCTGAAGGACAACATACCAGTCTGGAAGTCCATTTCGTCTCTTTTCAGCAGAACAATGCACCTCGCAGATCGCTACCATCTGTTGTATGCAAGTCCATTTCAGATTGATGGGATTAGTACGTAGTAGATATTTGTTTTAGGATCGTTTGAATATTATTTAAAGTAGTTATAACCCAATAATAACCCAAATAAATGTTCATCTTTGGGTATTTTTTTGAATTTCGTTATTTGATTGTAACAAAAAAAAAATGAAGAGAAAAATATATTTGAAGAAATGTTGTTTTGTTTATATAATACAAAGTACAACTATAGTAACCGTATACAAACTCTGTAATATTTAATTACACCACAAATAAATCAAATCAAAGAATCATATAATTATCCTCCCTAATCTATCTGAAACAAAAAAAAATTTGAAAAAATGATCATATTAAAAAGAATGTAACATGAACCAACATGAATCTCCTGTGATCGGAAAAAAAATCGGCTTGCTTCATCTTCCGTCTCTTGACTCTGATTTTCCGAGCGGCTAATGGAAAATGACCATAATACCCTTCTAAGCTTAAGCATCTTGAGTGTTGCTATTGTTGTTGTGGTCTATCTGAGCACATACACTCTGGAACAGGGTGTTTGGTAACATCTTTTCCGGCTTTGCTGATTCTTAATTCCGGCTGTCCTAAGGATTCTCGGTGAAGTTCTTTCACAATCCTGTTAAAATCCGACTCGGGAAGCGAAGAATTCATGAAATAAGGAAGCATTTGTCTCTTATTAGGAGTTATGTATTTCTTGTGACCAGCATAAGCTCTTTGCCCTTGTAAAGCATGTCCCATGTTTCCTCCATGGGATGGTATGAAAACATCACTCTTTTCGCATACGATGTAGTCAATCGCAGCCATAACCGAAGCTTTCTTAGCGAATGGCTCGAGCTCGCCTGGTAAAGCAAGATCATGCTTGTTGTAGAAATGAGGGAATTCTTTTTTTAATGGCTCCAAAACCTCTTTGCCTCCTAGAGGCTCGCCTCCTGCCCAATATATTCTCGCATCCTTCGGGGCTTCTAAAGCTTTAAGCAGCCTGTGGAATCGCAATGAAAACGTTAAAATTTCTCCTACCGAACAATACAAATGTCCAACCATAAGCAAAAGGATGTGTTGGTTTAGTTATGGTTATTATACCTTGTGACTTCTAGAGCGGTCAAAGGGCATAAACCAGCGAGTTTTCTCTGGTGATAAGTCATGTTTGATCTACCGGTTAGAAGTTCAGGGTGTCGTTCTCTTTCATTGTTGACTATTTCATCGTACTCAGGAGTTAAACCAGGGAGACAACCAGTTCTAACCCAAACATCTTTCTCCATTCTTAGATGTACTGAGAGATATTGTCCTTGGTTACGCATCCTTGAAGCTAGTTTGTTACCGAGTTCTAGAATCCTTGGTGAGAATCTCAGAGCTTCGAAAGCTACCTGCAAATACGTAAATGTTAAAATTTTGAGCTCATAGAGTGACTTTGGAGTAGGTAAAAAGGCGAGAAACAAATATATCTACCTTGCATCGGAGTTTTTGAAGATCCGAAGGAAGGTCCTTAGAGAGTCTTGAATCGAGGCCACGAAGAAGTAAAACTCTTTCTCTGTTAATCTGCAGAAACAGAGGAAACACAATTAGCTTCACACAGGACAAGAACTACTCATAGCACACCAACCAAACACATTGCACTGGTTTGTAAGAATCTTACTCGCTTGAGATAATGAGCACGAATCCATTGAGGAGAAGCATGAAGTGGAGTCCTCTTTTCTTCAACAGGTCTCGTCATTACATGTGTTGAAGGCAAAGAAGAAACTATATGAACATCATCCGCTAAAACATCCTTGAAATGCTCCAAATCGAATATATCGGCGAATTCACTAAATAGCAACAAACCAAACAACAACACAATTAGATCAACAAAGTCACATTTGCTTATCACTACTTCTCTTAGTACATCAAAGTCTTTAAAAAAGTTCATACCTTTCATCTCCCCAGATAACATTGACCTGCAAAACAGGAACAACAAGAGAAGCACCAAGGATCCTAGCGATCACAACCGCATCAACAATCTGATTCCGTTGCTGATTCATCCCACCAGAGACCACAACGAGAAGATATTTCCATCTGTTCTTCAGAATCGAATTGCTATCTTTCCTATATTGACTGCTAAATCGCAAACACGGCTTAAACCCTAACCCATTAGGCTGCTTCCAGAAATCACTTTCCGTGAATAAAGTCTCGTTCTTTTGGATAATCGCATTCGATTTCGAAAACCCATCAGAAGTTTCAGTCTTTTGGGCGAAACCCAGATGGGTTTGTTCTCCATCAGAGCTTAATGGTTGATCAGTAGAAGAACAAGGGTAACGAGAGAAAGGGAGAGAGATTGGGTCAACGTTGAATCCAAGTTTCAACATACCAAAGAGTGAGACGAGAAAGAGAGTAAAGAACCAAATCCGAGGGTTTTTGTATGAGAAGCTGAATCTGTTTGAGCATCTTGATGATTTCTCGGGGGAAACAAGAAGAGATTGTAAAGAGGAAGAAGATAGAGAGTTTATTATCTGAGAAGGAACTGAGATGTATGAAACTTTCTTCCTGTTGCTGCTGATATCACTGCTTTTCGATATCGCCATTTTCAGATGAAACGAAGAAAGAAAGAAAAGGAAGAGTCTTGAAGAGATCTAGTGATTTTGAGTTTGGAGAGAAAAGAGATGTTAAAGATTGATGATTTCTTTGACAAAGTTCGGCGATGAACAAGGGAGAGACCAAAATAAAACGTGTGAGAGAGAAAGAGAGAGAGATGGGCGGCGGGAACGCGAAGTCTGATCAAAGTCTGAAACGCGTTCTTAAAGGAAGAAAGAAGAAGAGACCCACATGGCAGTTTTTTTCTTTTGAATTTGTTAAACAGTGTTATTAGTTGCTTAATATAATTTAATTGTTTTTACTATAAGTTCTTTTTAACTTGGCTACTCCCTTTTAAGAACTCATTTAACACATGTTTAAGATAAAGAAAATATATTAAAAATTGAATAGATTATCGAATTAAACCAAAAACTTTCTATAGAATTTATTATAAGATTTAAAATAGAATTTTCGAAGCTTATAATTTAAGTAAGTCTTAGTATCAAATTATTTGTTGAATATGAGACTATAAAAAAAAAACCAAAAATGTCCGGAAGAGACCAATTTATTGATGTAGAAGTAGTATATAATTACACGAACTAAAAATACAAATGTGTAATATCCTTTGCGTACATCAACAACGATGACAATGTCTTGTTGTGATATGGCCAGCTGTTTACTTTGCATCATTTTCGAATTTAGAAGAACAAAAAGTTTTGATAAAGTTCTACACGACAGCCTGTGAATACACTTCTCCTAATAAGCCTATACCTAAATAATTAGTATTATTCAAAGTATTTTTTAGTTAGTAGTTATGTTAAATAATGAAAACATCTCTTTTGGCAACTCGAATATGCCTAATGAAAATGATTGCTGATAGTACTATATAATTGTCTAAATTTTAGTCAACACGTTATTATATGGAAGTTAATTATATAAGTTTAGCTCAAGAATAAGATAGAACTTTTCTTCTTCTTAAAATGGAAAACTCGAAAGTCATTTATTCGAATATCTTACAAATATAGTAAGCTAAAATGGTAGGTCACATGTTATTAAGGTAAATTTCATAGAACTATATAAATCATTTATTCCGAATTACTTTTGTTGTTGAATTACTTCGTAAGTTATATCCTATTTTTAATCCAAGTGGATTGCCAGCTGGAATCCACTTGACACATCTGTATTCGATTCCACATCAGATCAATTAGTAGCTTTGTTTTGTGACACGTGTCCATTTGTGCCACTCACATCTCGTTGTGATGAGAATGTTCATTTTACCAACGTTACTTTCATACGTATTTTTCATAAAACATTGCCATATTGTTAGTACTAAAAGTATAAAACTATTCAAAACGTTACATATAATACGACCATGCATAATCGACTAAATGCTTGTGTCCGTCGAACTTGTGAATCTACATGTGATAATAATTGCCACGCGAGTATTTTATTGGATTTGTGTGTTAAAAGTTATGAGAATTAAAGTATATATATATATATATATGAATAATGATAGTGGAACAAACACTAGTGTTTTAATGGAATATCTAAGGCTGGATAATAATTTAAAGAGCAGAATTTTTATCAGTGAGAAAAATATATGATTGCCGTATAATTAGAATATATGTAAAAGAAAATGGTGACAATATAAAAATTTATCGTAGTGATATGCATACTTTGTATACTATATAAAAACCATAAAACGAATACTATATATAGTTTCCTGAAAAAAATATATTGGATAAGTGGTAATTTAAAAATGATATAACTAGTTATTCGGCTTTGATTATATTTTCATAAGTAATGAGAAAGAAGTTTAGAGTAATCAAAAAATTTGTTTGTAACTTAGGACTATGTTGAATGTTCTACAGCAGTTATATTGTTGAACAATATATCTACAAAACTTTTAAAAGCTATACAAAACAATGACTATGGTTACTGCGTTTGTAGTTTGTACCGATTGTTTCAATACTTCAATTAGTGTTTACACTCTTATGGTTTAGAATTGTGAGTGATCTCAAGAAGAAAAACGAGTCAAAGTTTTTTAAATATTTATAAATTAGCAACTTGTGAACATCATATGATGGAGAAGTTTGAAGAGTTCAAGGATACAATAGTATTATGTATTTCGTGTGGACTCGAATATTCAGGTTTGGTCACTGAAAACGAAATTTAATTAATTATTAGATAGATATAAACGTTTTTTTTATTGTTTGGCATTGCTAGATCTGTCTGTCATCAGTGTCTGACTATCCATTTAATTATATTTAAAAATACTGAAAACTAAATATAAACCTTATTTTTCTTTGTTACAAGTGCTGAAAATTAGTTAAGAAATATTCATACAAGGCAACTACGAGCCATGCACACTTTGAGACTCTAACTTAATAACAAAGACCATAAGTAGATGAAGTCATGGAGAAAATTGTTAGGATCGCTAACTATATGCACAAACAATTAGAATAATAAAAATCGACCAACTCGTAATTAATTAGTTTGGATCCCTAATATTAGTTTTTGGTTTAGTATGTTGTACTAACGTTGAGATGTGAAAGAGATAGACTAGTTACGACTTCCTACTTCGTCCTTATCCAAATGAATCGCATTATTCTAAGTTGATGGAATACTAAAATTATTAGACTTATTCAGAGAATAATAGAATTATTTAATATTCGTCGGAATTTTTGGGAACTATAAAATTATTTGAGATTTAGAATGTCACCACGTCGCCACACTACACTTCCTCAATCTACAACAAAATACGAATCTTACCGTAAGATTATAAAAACATACTAAATGATAATATTATTTCTTTTATCTCGATTTCACGTGAAATTACTGTGTTACTTAGATCTCCAGTCATGTTCCTTTTGCCGTTTTCGGTATTCAATAAATACACACACATAAGTACTTTTTTATTTTTATGTAAATTAAAACCACTGCACTAGTTCATAGTTTGAGATTCTATAAATCTAGATTCACTCCCATAGAATTTACTTATCGGGCAGAATAAAATATACTTGAAGTATTTATGAATGGTTTTATTCTTAGTTAACGTTACTTAAGTGTATATCTCTTAAATATTTACTAAATAAATTGTCCAAGATAGTCATTAAGAGCCGGCAAAAAAAAAGTCATTAAGAAAGAGTCAGTGGTTTCACAAGTTGTTTTGTAGTATATATACTCGTACAATATATTATGGAAGACGCTCCATTAGAATCCATAATACTTATAATATTTTGTATCGCTATTTTCAGAACTCCAAATATATTGACTATTGAGCTTTTTTCACGTAGAACATGGAGAATCGGTAATGACTACGAGGAAAAAAGTTAGAATAATATAACAAAACCAAAAAAAAAGTACTATAAAAATCATAAGAGATAAAATCAGAATGGTATATATAAAAATAAAATTTAACTTTGCTTTAGATGGAGAAAGTGTAGTGCTGCTTGCTTATTGATTAAGGTGCCAATTCTTAGTTTCTTATCTACTAATTAAATTTAATCCAATTAATCCTTAAGATCGGATGATGTAGGTCTCTCTAATGATAGCAATTCAATCAAGCCAGTGCTGCTTCGACATCAAAACCTTATTACTAATTAGATTATATCTCTAATTTAATTAAAATTTTGATGTTGGTTATATTGAACTTTATAGAAGAATACACACTGCTTTGCTTATTTATAAGTACACCACTTAGAGCATCTCCCTTGTAGAACCTCTACTAGAGGTTTTTAATTCTTTTTTTTCGTGTAATAGTGTAAAAAAACTCTTAAAACTAAATGAATATTAGTTTGCTTAATTCTTTTTTTAATTCTAAATGAACCTCTACTTTGCTTAAATAGTGTAAGAGACAACTCTTATATAATAGTTTTAAGAGGCAACTCTTAAAACTAAATGAATATTATATTCATTTTTGTCTTAAGAATTTTTTTAAAAACCTTCCAATCGAGGTGATCTTAGAAGAAAAATATTCACACTGAATATAAAAACATAACGCCAAATTAAAAAATTCAAAAATTTCAATAGAATAATAATAACAATAACTAATAACATATGATGAAAATTTAAGTTGATCCAGTGAATCCATGCGTCAAAAACCTTATATTATCACGATTTTTCCTTCATTAAAAAACAAAATATGATGATGCAACAGTAATGATTTTGAATTACAAGAAAGCACTATTGGCTTCAAGTATTACAATTATAGTTGAGAATGTAAATGTTGCGTATGAAACACTAATGCACTTGCGTGTTTACTTTATCATGTGGATTTTGTGGAATTTTCTACGTGACAATTTTAGATTCGTAGAATTTTTTTTTTGGAGAACACATGCTTATTAGATATGGAGTTTTATGGACGTGAGATTGAAAAGTAAAAACAATCAAGCTAAAAGATAATAACAACAATAACAAGCTATATTAAAAAGAGAAGACGAAGTGGAAAGATACTTGGAACTTGAAAATCAAGTAAACATGATCTATAGGTGATTACAAAAGATTTTTTTCTCTTTGGTGCGCTCTTCGATCGAATCATTACCATAATAAACTAAATAAATGTGATAAGGTTGCGAACAAAAAAAAATGTGATAAGGTCTCCTACTAAACCCAAAATCCAAAGCTTCAATTTGATCGTTGAATGTGATAAATTATTTTAATAAATATTTTACCAAAAGTAAAGAGGATAAATGATTTTTATTTCAAACGTAACTGAAAGAAGAGAAATCCAAATTTCAATGTGCTATTTTAAATATGTGAAAACATGATGGGACCATCATCATGTGAGAAAACTGAGCATTTTTTTCTCTTATCCTTATCGTAACGAGGTCACTTCACATGTATTTTATACTTTTATTATATTACAAGTAACAAAAAAATTTATAAATCTTTTGGTTATATATCGATGAGAAAATAAATGTAGATCGTTTGTGTTAATCATACTGATTTGAAATGTCTATATATGACTTTCGAAATATGTTTTGATAAAATCCAATCCGGTACTAGTACGAACCAAACCTAGATTCATAAACATTAAGAAAAAAAACTAACAGAAAAGAATCCTAATATTAGTTTTAAGTCTAAATTTAATTTTCTAAGGACTAACAAGCGAAAACTTGACTTACTATTTATCTCATTGGATAATATCAAACCATCCAATATATTATTTGCAACCATTGTAGACTAAATGCAAGGACCAACATGGATGAAAGGAGTCGTTATCTAATTAAAGTTCGATATATTAGACCCCCACTAGCTAGTTCCCTTGTTAAGTGGGCGAAGGTAATGTATGTTAGAAACTACTTTATAAGAAATGGACCAAACAGATATAAGTTGTGGTCTCTTGGTCTCATTCACAAATATGCCAATCATATAGGAACCAAATGCATTAACAGAATGGCCATTGGCCAAACTTTAGTGGCCAATCATATAATCATCACTCTCACGAAAATGTTTCTTCCAGTTTTATCCGTGTTGTGTAAAAAGACGATTAAACCCCTTGAGTTGAATAGACCAAAAGGGTTAATGCATAGAAGTGTAAATCATCTAAACAACATAACAAAGGAGAAATCATTTGACAAAAAAAAAAAAACAAAGGGTGTCCCCAAATTTGATGGCTCGCATATGGGTTCATGGCCCATTTTAAAGCTGACGACAATGTCTTATCCATCATTATTCCAAGACTAAGAACCTGGACTCTATCAATAATTTTGGTTATCTTATCATCTTATTTTTGTATGAGCATTTATTTGGGTTTTGTTACGTTTAAGTTTGCGATATTTATGTAGTAGTTTTAATAGGTTATGTTCTAATCTTTCATGTCGTTGGCTTTGCAGTTTAAGACCATTTTTTTCCTTGCTTGGATTTCATTTTGCATGTGTTATGTAGTAGTTTCAAAGTGGTTAGTGTTATCTAGTCGCTTAAGAGACACCAAAAACGCATTTGAATGTTTTGTGTACCATATGAAAAACGATGGTTCCTACGTATTTCACTTGTGTAATCAACTTCTAGTTTCGTATATTTCGAAAATCTACGCAATAGAATGTTTAGATTTCTTAGATATTAATGAAAAAAATAAGAATTCAAAACGAAAGAAGAATAGAAGAAGAAGAGTAAGAAAGAAGAGGAGGGAACAAGAAGAGTGGAGGTTTAGAAGAGAGGGAACATAAGCTAGAATTATGGCATGTGACCTTTGTTTTCCCTTTACTTCCCATGTGCTTTCTTTATTGCATTTGTATTATGTGTAATTATTATTATTTTGATCATTGTTTTTTTTTATAATTGTTATGTGTAGTTATTACCCCTTTTATTTTACTATTTTATTAAATTTTCAATTTTTTTAGTTCATACTCAATTATTTTTTACGTGGTTTGTTTTTTTTTTTTTTTTTCGGTAAAAAAAAATTCAATGAACAAAATTGCAAACGAGCCAGTTAGTTAAACTAACTGAAATTGATGGATTTTTTTCGTAATTGGTTTCAAAATTTAGGCCCAATAAGACATACACATTTCCTCACGTAAAAGCCCATTTTCTGAATAATCATGATTTGGAAAACTCATACCGAGTGAGTACAAAATCTCTTTATATTATTTTTGCGATAGGACAAATCTCTTAAAACTATGTAACGTATATATATGCGTATATGGTATACAAACATGTCTATATAAATAAAAGATTCAATTGCTTGCTACTTTAAGTTTTCCAAAGAGCTTAGATCATCTGCAACGCATACCACCACTTCTTCATACTTGTAATCAGTTTCAATAGTGTTGGTTGTTTTGATCTCTCGAGGAAATGTTTGAACCATTCTGCTGAATCTTTAGCATATCGTTTTAGATTGTCCGAATAGTCAACATAATAAAGACCAAACCTAATCGAGTATCCATATTCCCATTCGAAGTTATCCAACAACGACCATGCAATATAGCCTCTGACATCACAATCATCCTCACTGCATTTGCATGCATGTATGTTACACGTTAATATTAATTATCAATCAAGATTATCAGTCATTAATAAATTTTGTATAATATATAGTGAAATTTTCTTACGTGATAGCTTTGTGGAGTTCTTGAAGATGTTTCTTGTGGTACTCTATTCTCTCCGTGTCTTTTAATATTTTCTCACGTGGAGTTTTTCCAACATCGAACTCATCAAATCCTACAATATTTATTATTCGTTTAGTAAATTAGTTAATTAATTAGTAATAATTAGGTTAGAATTAGCGAAGTGCTATAAGGACTACTTTTCTCAAGTTCTTACCATTTTCAGTTATGTAAATTGTTGGATTGTTATATTTGTTTTTAATGTAATTTAAAGTCTTTCGTAGGCCTTCAGGGTATGAAAATAGAAGTTTTCTTCCATCCTGAAATTGAAGGAAACAAACAAAAAAATAACTCAATGTCAAGTTTTTTTTTTCAAAAAATTGTAATACATAAAATTCAACAAAAAAAATAGTAAACTAAAAGTTAAGAGATCAGCTTGATGAAGTTCGTACCGATAGTGAAGAGATGTAATCGCCAGTACGATTTGTCACTAACAAAAAAAATAAAAAAAGGAGGATTATCAGTTTTTGGTTGAAACTTGATTAAATATTATTTCCTCTTAATTTTTTAGTGTTCTTACGTTTGTACTCGAGGTGTTGATCTGTGGTGAAACGAAGTCGTGAAGGATCACTATGAAGCTGGTGAGCTACGAATCGGGCAGTGTAATAATTTATTCCAATAAAATCAAATGAATTTTTGAGCATTATTGATTGTTTTTCAGTAAAAGAAGGTATTCTATTGCCAGCATTTTTCTTCAATGTTTCTGGATAATCTCCAAAGACTAGAGGATCAAGATGCCTACACAAATAATCACAAGATAAACCAATTAACTTTTATCATAAAAATTTATTTGAATTTTTTAAATAAATTTTCTATAAGTTTGTAAATGAAAAATCTCACCATCCAATATATGCGGCAAGAGCTCGTTCAACTGCTTTTTTATCTTCATTAGAATCAATATCATAAGGTTCAAACCAAAAAGGAGACAAGACTATGCCTATCTTGGCGTTTTGTGAAATCTGTTTTGTAAGAAAAAAAGAAGTTAAAGTTTTATATATTACAAAACAAGTTGATCTCCATGTACTAAAAGAGATGATTGTCTTATATCTATTACCTTGTCACAAGTTCTAAATTCTTCAACAGCTGCAGCATGAGCTAGAAGAAGATGATGAGAGACTAAGTAAGGTTCTGTGCTCGAGTCACCAGCCACACATAAGCTGTTTACCCACTTTGAACATCGTCCCATTGCTTTATTACCATTGTCATAACCCGCAACACTATAAACATATGGTTCGTTGAAAGTTGTCCACATATCAACTTTGTCACCAAATTCTTCGAAGCACACTCTAGCATAGTTCCGGAAATCATCACTATTTATAAGATCACCAAAAAATTTAAAAAAAGTTATTAAATCAGTTTTAGTGTTTAAATTTGTATATGATAAGTTATAAAATAATATTTTTTGTACTTACATGATCTGAGGGCTTAAGAAGCCACCATACTCATCATCTAGAGCTTGAGGAATATCCCAATGGTAGATTGTTACAAAAGGTTTTATGCCTGTGTACATGTTTTAATATGATGTTAGAAATAATATAAAGTTTAAGAGATATTATATATATATATATATGTTGCATATGATTCTGACCGTTTTCGAGAAGTTCATCTATGAGATTTTTGTAGAATTGAATTCCTTCACTGTTCACCCCATCGTGTAGCTTTCCACCTTATTGTTCACATTTTTAAAGATGAATAAATTAGTAAGTGTATAAATGAATATAAGACTTATTATTTCGAAAATGTTCAACTACAACTTACTTGGTAAAATTCTTGACCAGGAGATAGAGAATCTGAAAGTATCCATATTCATTTCCTTGATCAATTTGATGTCATCCTGTTTTAGTATACAAACACAAAATGTTACTTATATAGTTATATATTTTGGGTCAAGGTTTATGTCCCACACATTTTAATTTGTACTTTATATTAGGCTAAAAATATTAAAATAATAATCACTCAACTCACTAAGCAAATAAAAGCCATTAAAATTGTACCTTATAACGATGATAGAAATCAACTGCTATGTCTCCATTTTCCATATTCGTTCTTTCTGCAAAACTAAACCATGTTACTTACTATTCATAGAGCCAAAAGCTATTTCAAGATATATTTATATACCATATGTAATAGTGTTACTATTTATTGAGATATTTAGAGAAAAAAGTGGATTATAAACACATACCTGGATATGCATGAGTGAAGTTATCCCAAATGCTCGGTGTCCTCCCTCCTTCTTCCACTGCACCTTCATACTAAATCACAAGATGAATGTATATTTTAGTTTGTGAGACAATAAATAGAATATATAATATTCGATATGTCATTAAGCAATACAATTTACATAAAAACCTACGAACCTGATAAGCTGAAGAAGCAACACCAAAACTAAAATCAGGAGGAAAACTATAACGATCAAGTGGTTTGGTCGAAAATGTAAGAGGTCTTCCCTTTGAAACAGCCAATAAGGCGGCAAAGAGTGTGACTACAAGAGCAAGCTTATTATCCATTTTACTTAGCTTAATATTAGTTAAGCAAAATAATTAAATGAATTCTTAGAATGTAACTAGGTTTTAAATGTATGTTGTTCGCAGCCTGAGAAATGTTAGTCCATATGAAAGGGTATATATGGAGAGAGGGAGAGAGAAAGCTAGGGCATACGTGACAAAACAAGTATCAAAAAAAATTTATCAGCATTTTAACAAAAAAAAAAATTATCAGCTGGCTCTCATTGACTTTATTTTTTTAATAAAATAAACCCATGATAAAAATTTGATAAATGAGAGAATAACTTCATTTTTAATAGTGAGATGAAGTCATATATTTTCCATACAAATGTGGGGCAATATTACGTAATTTTTATTACATTTGTAACTTGTTCCTTAAATACTTTAGTAGGGTGCTTTTTCTTTATTGTGTATGGAAATCTATTGTATGGTTTTACTCGGTATATAAACATTAAAATGCTTAATAAATTAATCTATTGTACATTTTTGGAGAACTCTCCTATTGGGTTACAAAATCTTCAATAAAATAATCCTAATAGCATTAATATAAATATAAAATAAGTTTATGATAAATATTAAATAGGTTTAGATAGATTTGGATTTGGTGTTAGCTTTAATTTTCTATATAAGACAGTTGTCTATGGTTGTAACAATTGGAAGAGTTCATTAATGATATATTTATTTCCTTAAAACTCTTCCCAATCTTATCATCTTCGACGATCAAACCTCTTATGCAATCCAAAATGAGTTATTATCAATCATAACAAGAACAAAAGATGTTATGAGGGTGCAAAAGAACGTGTGAATGTTTTGAACTTTTTTGAGCTTTCTCCATCTAAAATGGTTTTATCGAAAAGAGTAGGAGACTCGAGTGAGAAAGGGGGTCACCATGGGTTCAATTCTTCACAGTTGGTGTTTAAGATTTGTTTACTTGTCGGTGGAAAAACCACATGCAAAAAATAATTACACAGGATTAAGTTTCTATACTCTATTTAGTAACTCTTGAATCTTCTAGTACAAATATAGTTGCTTATACTTATGCAATGCAAAATCCATAGTTTTTTTAAAAAAGGAATATAGTTTTAAATGACTAGGAGTCTAGGACTTGTATTATAGTAATTAATTGGTTTAACATTATAAACTTTTTCGACAAAAGAAAAACATTATAAACTTTATAATATTTCTAACGACATCATATTCAATCATGTACACATGCATAAAACCTTTTGTAACAATCTACCTTTGGATAAAAAATAAAATATTAAATTAAATTATTATTATATTTCTTTAGAGGAAATCTTTTCGAATTATTGTAATACATAAAAAAAATTAAAAAGCAATAAATTTACAAAAAAAAATGTGAGAAACAAAGAAGAAAAATGGAATTTTAAGATCTAATAAATCTTTCAAATTGTCTTCTTATCACCACAACCATAAGTCTTGATAATTGAATCTGTTAGGGAAAAAAAGTTTTCTTTTTTTTTTGTCATTTTAGTAAACAATATATAATGTTGATAAAACAATCAATAATAATTTTTTTTTACCTGCCATCACTATTAAATCAAAAAACATAGCCTTCATGATTTGATAAATGAGCATCCAATATTCAATCTACAAAAAAATATACCTTGATTAGCATATAAAAAGACAGTTGTAATTGGGGCTTCTAGCTCTGGTGGTAAAGGGTTCACGGCTGTGAGTTCTCCCCACCTAGATTCGAATCCCGGTCACTGATGTTTTCAAATGCGGTCACCAGCGCTCCATAGAAAAGAGCTTCCAAAAGTTGAAACAAAAGAGTCTTCGTTAATGTTTGAGATCAATACTAGAATTAAATGGAAAAAGCCATGCTTCCATAGCCACCAAAAAACCTACTATAAGAGAAAATTTATTAGGAGTCTATAAAAACTAAAAAATTGGTGAAATAATTAAAAAGGAAGTATTAAGGAACAAAACAAGAGTACGATTAAAGGCAAGAAAAACTTTCTTTTTATGTTAAGAAAATATTTTTGAAAGAAAAACGATTTTTTAAAGAGAAAATCGTTTAACGAAGAAAAAGAAAAATACGATTAAAGGCAAGGAAAGCTTTCTTTTTATGTTAAACAAATATTTTTGAAAGAAAAGCTTTTTCTTTTCGAAAGAGAAATCGTTTAACGAAGAAAACGAAAAAGTAGTCCAAGAATCTTCAAAAAATCATAACGCAAATAGATATGTAGTTTCGTACAACGAAAAAAGCATTTATATGCCAAAAAAACATAAATAAAAAAATGATGATGAAGAAATAGTTAAGAATCTTTCAAAAGTCAGAATGCAAATAGATATATAGTTTTGTACAACGAAAAAACTGTTTTTTATTTTTGCAAAAAGATGTTATGAGGATGAAAACGAATGAAATGTTTGTGAATATTTCTCTATCTAAAATGGCTTTTACAAATAGAGTAAGAGAGTCGAGTGAGAAAAGGTCGACTATGGGTCCTATTCCCACAAATGCTGCTTAAGATTTGTTTACTCTTCGGGTTCACGCAAAAATTACATACGATAATTACAAAGGATTAAATTTATATACTCTATTTAGTAACTCTTGAATCTGTTTTTTTTTTCAGTCTGAAATCTGTAAGTAAAAATTAATATACTTGTTTAGAAACGTATACAACGTAAAATCCATAATTAAAATTTTAACAAAAAAATATTCCATGATTAAAAGAAATTAAAGAGTTTTAGATAACCTGAAAGTTCATGATCCGCGCGCTTTTAATCTCTCAAAACGGAGTATTTATTTTTGACGAGTCAATATCTTTCAATGCAATTCGAATCCTTAAGCTCCTCTTTTAATAGAGGAATTGTACCATCGAACCAATATTTCGTTGGTAAAGAATCTATTTGTATAAGACTAAAACTATTGTATTATAGTAATTTGTGTTAATGTATTTTCTCGTTGTATTACTTCAAGTTTAACTTGCATAATGTATATTGTCGTTTTTAAATATAAAGAAACCTTTTATTTTCATATATCTCAGAGGCATGTTCTAGGCAAAAGATTCTAATTAGTATTCAATGTATTAATTTATCAAATGTTTTTTGCATTGCTATTGCCACCTACCTATTTGGACTCTGCAACTTAGCAAAATATTTGCATTTTGGAATATGACTGACGTGGAAATGATTTTTTTTTATTTTTTTGTGTTGCTGACACACAAAGATTAGTATTTCATTAGATTTGATCTGCTTTTTTATTATATAAACCTATACTGATTTTTCCTGGAAAGTGGAAACTAGCTTGGTCATTTCTTCAAATATATAGATCAACATTTTTGTAATTTATTTTCTGTCATCTGAGATATATACTTATATTATGAGCTAAATTTTCGGTGATATGAATGATAAGATGTAATATTAATCATACATGCATCAATGCTTACACTAGCTAGATCCAAAAAATTTTGGTTATAAAAGTTAGATCTAAATGCAAAGTTAGATTTTTTTCAATTACACCATGCTTCTTCACTAAATTATCTAATCGGTTAGGTATAAGTTTCTCTAAAACTATTTTTTTTGCAATAACCATATATTGGTCAATAATATGGCAAAAAGTCTCGAAATGGTGGCTTTTAAAATAAACTGAAAAAGCAATTCCTAAAACATATGTAGCCTATGAACTTGATAAAAGATTTTTTCTTAGTGTATCATTAGAAACTATAACTCTTTTAATCCAATAGAAGACGTATATAAATCAAATATTTTATTGAGAGCATTATATAGAAAACAATTTGAGAGACACGAGCATGAAACATATAACTTAAACAATTATTGACACTAAAAATACATAATTTTAGTAAAGAACAATTGGAAAAAAATGAAAGTAAATGGAAGAGGAAATGTTAGAGATATTGGACCTTGATTATATTACTTTTTAGATAAATAATTTGATCAACTAACCTAAGTATTAGATCAAAGAAAAAAGTAAACTAACCTAAGTACTATACTTACTTGTGTGGCCCACAAAGCATTTGCCATTTTACTATTAAGTGAGGCACGGGAATAGATAAAACAAAATGCTATGGAAATTATATACATAATTAAATGATTATCAAACGTTCCAAACATGCAAGTATGACAATTATTTTTTTCTTTCCAAAACATAGTTTGATTCTTCCCCTCTCAAATAAAGAAGAAACCAAGTCCATTTACAAAATATAAATATATATTTATATATACATATACACACACATATATATACATATATACAGGGCCGACCCAGCTATAAGTAAGGTGAAGCTAAAACTTCAGACCACATGTTATTAAAATAATATTTAGGCCACATTTAACAAAAAAATAGCTAATAGTCTAGTGGTTACCATATAGTTTTGTTACTTCTTCAATATAGATTCACAACTAACGTTTTGTATTGTTTTTGCTTTTTGACTTTAGGTAAAATGTTTTTTTTGTTGGTAACTGAATTATTATTAATTTTTTGTATTATTCATTTATCATGTGTAGATTTGAAGTTATATAAATATAGTATTTAATAAGAAATAGGCCACAATTTTTGTTTTTTGTCAAAAGTAGGCCACAATTTAAAATTATGATTTAGGCCACTAATTATGTCGGTTCGTACCCTGGTCATGCGTTACGAAACATTTGTTTAAAACTCCCAAAAAAATTTTGAATTAATATGCATAGACCAAATGGCTCCTAAACCGAGCTAAAAAAATTATAAATAGAATTTGGCCTCCAAAACTGTATAAGCTTATAACCCCTCAAATCTCAGAGCCGGCCCTGCACACACATATAACTTAGATCAAACTCATTCTCAATAACAAAACACACGATACACACAATTTTTGATATAAGAAATTTAAGAATAAAAAGACACATAACTATATGTAACCTTTTTATATATAAAGAAATTACATTTCAAAGTATGAGACCAAAATCAAATTAAAATCAAGTCAAGGCCGAAGTTTGTTTGGTGGGCTTTATAATAGCCCAAAACATATCAAAGAAGCTTATTGAATTGAGAGAACAAATTACATTTGGAGGTCCAACATTATAGCCTAACTTGGAGTGAGATTCTCTTCTTCTCTAGTCATCAGCTGAGTTATCATACACTAATGCTTAAACACAAACAATGATTCAGATGTTTTTAATTAGCAAATCCCGCAAATATTTTACAAAAACCTATAATGATTTTTTGTTTAATAAAGATTAGAAAATATGTTATTTCGACTTCCTCATTTTTATATAATATATAAAGGGGATTATTGCCTTTGGAGTTTGGACAAAAAAACATGAAATTTCTTAATTTTTGGAAAGATTCCATGTGTTGATGAACATGGTAAGGCCAAATACAGATTATTATGGTCACTGTATTATGAAAATGAAAGAGATCTATCCTCACTCACATTGTCTGCAAAATACAAGAGACCAAATTAAAGAGCTCTTCTCCATACCAACTGAAAAGCTTTTTTTTAATGCTCTTTTTCGTAATCGTCTTTGGTTCCAAAGTTCTTGCACCACATCTGTGAAGGAATCGGGCGAACCGGCATGTGTGGCCTTTGCTGAAAATCAAAACAAAAAGATTTCTCAAATCATGATCATCAAACATGGAAATGGAAACTATAGAGAGTAACATATGTAGAGAGATACACACCATATAACAATATAAATGCTACAATTTGGTAACAAGGTACTCAAGCATTGGGGTTTAATAAAGAGTAAAAGCAATGCAAGTTACCAATCATTTACATATAACAGATGGTATTTTGCGAAATTCCAGAAGAATCGAGCTCATCAAAGGTGTTTACGAACTACTACAGACGAACAACAAACCAGGTACAACAAAAAAGTAATCACTCCTAGTGTAATGCACAAACATACACGATAACGCACAAAATGGTGTTTAGAGAGCTCAAGAAACTCCAAGGTTACAAATCTAAATCAGGTCAAAGACAAGCATCACATATAGGTTCCCGTTTGGCAACTATACTACAATTTATATCGTCACATATACTCCCGATGGCTAATGAGTTTTTGGAAATGGATGTGAATCTATGAAATAACAAATGGAGTTAGGTAGTAGAAGGTTTTGTTAATTTCATAGAAACACATTCATATGTTATTCTGGACCAGCCTGCATACAAACCATATTATGAAATGCTATATGCTACAATGAATATCTACAGATTATAAGGTCAGAAACAAACACAGAACACGAAAATACAATGCTCGCATATAAGTTCCACATCATATTATGAAATGCAATATGCTACAATGATTCTCTTATTCTTCTTTTCCATTCTCTGATCCATATTTCTATCAAACAACAGACAATTTGTTCTAAGAAAGACCACAGAAATGAGCTATACCTCGAGCTCGGCAGACTTCATGGCGATGGGGATGCAGACAAGGAATACGCCAAACATAGCAATGGCGGTGTTCCGACGCCAATGCTTCGGCCTACAGTAAGGCCCACCAGACATACTCCAAACTTTGGCTCTGAAATCGCCACCCTCTCCTCCATGTCCATGCTCAGCTCCTCCCATTTTTCCCAATCCACGAAACACCAATTCGTTTTCCTAACGAAGATGAACATGTCCATCAGTAGCATAAAATCAAAATCTTGTTATCTCAAGCAAACACTAGCTCTCTAAAATCTAAAAACTACCGACATTTGATGACAAAGCCTACGATTTGAGTATTCAAATAGCATGATAAAGCCTAAGAAATAAACCCACCAAAAGAGCCTCGAGATTCAAGTTCCAACATTGATTCACTTCTTTAAGAATCTCTCGTGCTCACTAATCGATTATTCAACATTGAGAATCCGACAAGTCGAGAATAGAAATGAATCCGTAAAACACAGATCGGACGAAGAACTTCAGAATCTCGAATGAAAAAAATCAATTTCTAACCTAACGATTGTCGAACCATAAAATTATCAAGAGAAAATTCGAATAGCATTGGGTTGCGAAATAGAAGAAATCAACTGTGAATCAAACACTTTAACACAGCACAGACATGGAAATGGAAAAAGTTTACCTGAAATCGAGAGGTAGAAGACGAAGTTCGTGGATCAAGCTTCAAATGTTAAAGAAACCCTCTTCGCTTCTCGACAACGGAGAGACAATGTTAAAAGGTCAAGAATGAATCTCAGCCGTTAGATTGATCGGATTAGCTTTACGTTCATGTAGACCATACTACAGACAATTATTTCTCTTAACTAAAAGCCCATTATCTATTTTAAAGCCCAATATTTGGTTTGCATTATTAGGCTAAGGCCCAATAGAAAATCAAAAATATTTCAGGTTGGATCTTTAATATGTTGTGAAAAGTTTCTTTTTTTGGTAAATTGTGTTGTGAAAAGTTTCAATAACCGGTTTTTTAAAAGAACCCAATATGTTATTTAGATTTGCTTTCATAATAATCTTAGACGATTATATCATATCTATCTATATAATTGTTAAATGAGAAGTCATTTGGCTTACGTGTCATC
>OVAN01004803.1:0-24933 GCA_900406275.1 Anastatica hierochuntica
GAAGAACTTTTTTGATAACATCATGAATACACTTCTGAATGTGCAGAGAAATAGTAAAGATAATTACAAATCACTTCTTGACTTGCCTGAAATATGCGGAAGGAGAGAATTTCACATTACCAAAGATGGTAAAGCGACAATCCCTATATTCAGATTATCGAGTTCAGCGAAGACAGCGTTATTCCAATGGGTGGCATCTGAAGTCAAGTTTCTGGATGGATTTGTATCAAATCTTTCACGATGTGTTGAGCAAGGTAAATTCTCAGGTATGAAAAGTCATGATTGCCATGTGTTTATGCAATGACTACTACCATTTGCCATGGCAGAACTTTTACCTAACAATGTGCACGAAGCAATTGCTGGTACGTACATACGTACTCATGTATACATCTTAACTTCCACATATATATAAGATCACTATATTTACTATTATACACATGGATCTTGATGTTTTATAGATGTAGGGTTGTTCTTTAGGGATTTGTGCACAAGGACGTTGACAGAAAATGTAATAGCCCAACTGGATGAAAACATTCCCATCCTTTTATGCAATTTGAAGAAGATATTCCTACCATCGTTTTCGATGTAATGGAGCACCTACCTATACATCTTCCACATGAAGCGGAAGTTGGGGGACCTGTACAGTTTCGGCGGATTTACCCTTTTGAAAGATTCATGAAACATCTAAAAAAGAAAGCAAAGAATCTTGCAAAAGTGGAGGGTTTTATTGTTCAGGGAAGTTTAACCAAGGAGACATCTCACTTTGCATTGTACTATTTTGCCCCTAAAGTTAGGACATGAAAAAGAGCTCCACGACGATATGATGATGGTGGCATTGCCCCAACATATGCCATGGATGGAGTTCCAGATATATTTTGTGCAATTGGTCAGCTTAGTGGACGAGTAAAAGAGGTTTGGTGGGGGGAGTGAGGAAGAAATTCACTGTACCCATACGTACATTCTTCTGAACTGTGAGGAAATACGCCCGTGAGAAAGGTAAACATATGTCGGTTAATTATATTGATACGAACATATTTCTAAATAGATATTGGATGTACTATATATATAGTCGTACGTACATTTAAATCTATATCTATGTGCTAGTCTTTTTGTCACTCAAGTTCGTGAAGCGATCGAGGGAATCTCAGATAATGATGTCGAGAGAAGAAAAGCAGAACACTTTGTTCCATGGTTACAACAACAAGTAACTATATTTGTGCGAATATTTATATATATATATATATACATTTAATTACTTAATAATATGTACCTTACGTTTGTAGCTAATTATATATTTTTTTGGGTTACATATTGAGCATGAGGACGAATCATATCCTCTGTGGTTTCATGAGATGCTACAGCGGCCTCTTGCGAGGATAGGTACCGCACCAAATTATTTTACAAGAGGATATGCATTCCACGCTTACGATTTTGGCAGACATCGCACAAGCGTTAACTACGGCGTTTGCGTAAGGGGGGACATAGATTTCTATGGAATCCTACAAGAAATCGTTGAAGTTACTTTTCCAGGTCTCCTAAAATTGAAATGCGTGCTCTTTAAGTGCGAGTGGTTTGATCCTACAATTGGCAGAGGTGTTTGTATCAACAAATTCGGAGTCGTCGATGTTAACAAGGGACGCAGGTACACCAAATTTGATCCATTTATCCTTGCATCACAAGCTGAACAAGTTAGTTTCATTCCTTATCCCCTTTTGACATCGACCGGCATGAACTGGCTATCCGTTGTGAAGATTGCACCACGAGGTCATATAGTACGTGAAGAGGAATCTGCCCTCCAACATGATACACCTGTTGAGATGCCTTCTCCTGAGTTAAGTACATATCTCGTTCTACTAGTTGATCCCCATAGCAGGGAACTTGACGAAATACTAGAGGAAACAGAAACCGAACAAATGGACGAATTCGACGAAAGTGACAGTCCATATGACGACGATGGGTCGGAGGAAGAAGTGGAGTAATGAAACTCGTATACTTAAAATTTTTTTTTGAATTATATGTATTTCTATTTGTACGATTCAAAAAATTTCTTAAAATTCGTATCATTTAAGTCTAATTGAATCACCATATAACTTTTCACAGATTCTTGAAAGTGATCGATAATGGCAGATGATTCATCGTAGTTAAAAATTAAGTAAATAAGTTTAATTAATAACTGAAATATAGTTGTTAACTTGTAGTTCAATGGTTGTTAATTTGTTGTAATTGCATAAATCGTCGTTAAATCGTTGTTAAATTCCAAATCGTCGTTACGTCGTCGTTTTATATACTATCGTCGTTAAATCGTCGTAAATTTACGACGATTTAACGACGAAATACCGAAACAAATAACATGAAACCCTAAACCCCAAATCGGGATATCGGTTATGAAATTATATACCTTGCACATTCATCAAAAAGCACATTATAAGTATAAGTATGAAATGATGTTTTTCGTAACATCAAAATTTATAAAACATGACCAATACACAATATCTGAAAGAGAAACAACATAAACGACATTGTAATGTATAAGAGATTCTAAGACGAAAGTTTTGAGAAATTTTTTTCTTTCAAAAATTGTTGTAATGCTTAATACTAGGAGAAATACAAGGTTTTTCAACCTAGATTGATCGAAACATTTTAGAAAATTAAAATTTTTTCACATTTTAGAAACAATTTACAAAAATCGTCGTTAATTCTTTGGTAATTAACGATAATTTTACGACGAATATAACCAAATCGTCGTCAAATCGTCGTTAAATCTCAAACCCTAAACCCTAAAACGTCTACATCCTCAGGTGTATTTTGTACGAGGATGTAGGAAGAGTACAAAGTACGAATCGTCGTTAATTCGTCGTTACATAATGACGAATTAACGACGAATCTTAAAAAAAACGAAACTCTTTGATTTTCCCCTGACGCGTAATTGCGAAAAATTAAATTTTTGTTCGCGACGAATTTACGACGACAAGTTTGTCTATATAAGCAAGCAACTCCCCATTTCGTTGTTCATTCCAACCTTCACACAAAATCAACAACCTCAATACTCAAAAGGTAATCTTCTAATTTAATCTTTTTAAATAATTTCAAATTTTAAATTATGCAATAGATTAAGAATTGAATTAGTTGTAGGATTGAATTTTAACTTTAGGATTTGTAATATTAGCCTTAGGATTAAAACTTGTAACTGAAAAATTAGCCTTATTATATGTAAATTTTTAAGTTTATATACATACTAAATTTGTAAATTTAAACTAATAAATTAAATTTAAATTTAAACAGTAAAAAACTTTTAAATTTAAATGAGAATGATTTTAAATTTTTTAAATTTAAACTAAATACTAAAATTTTAAATATGATTTTTTCTAAAATCACAATATTTATTATTATTGTGATTTTTCCTAAAATCACAATAATAAGAGTTTCATTGTTTTTGAAACGTATTAAAAATAAAAATAAAATTAAAATTAAAATTATGTCCCGTAAAAATTTCTAAAATTTTAATTACAAATTTCTATTTTTTTAGTTATTATGGGTCCCCCTAGAAAAGTCATCCGGCCCCATTACATTCATTTCGTCGCTGAGCGGGAGGCCGAGGCTCGTAGGGCGGGAGCGTTGGCTTCTTCTAGTAGACCGGTCTCGAGCGGTAGGACGTCGAGACAGACGATTACACCGTCTCCACCGACGATTACATCGTCTCCACCACCGCCACCGCCTCCTCCGCCGCCACCGCCGCCAGTAGCTACTACAGTGGATCCCCCTCATCATCAGGCACCAGCACTAGCACCAGATGCAGTCGGGGCCGATGGAGGCGTACATACGGACTTGGATGTCCCGCCCAGTGTTCCATACGCCCATCTTCGGGTTGAAAACATCATTTTTCAGCCCGGACACGATCATCTTCCTCGTCTCGATCCCGATAGGGCAGACGATAAGACATTCTGATATGTTTTAATTTAATTATAATTTATTTAACTAATTATATCAATTTTAATAAAATTATATATTTTTTCGCAGGTTCGGGATCGACAACAAGGTCGGTCGTTCCGTCGCCGACACCATCAAGGGCTATTTCACGGAGCCGCACGTGAACTGGTCCATAACGTCGGACCACATCAAAAAAGCGTGGTTCAAGTGTTTCACGGTAAATTATTAATATTTATTTATTTATATTACTTTCTATTTATTTATTAACGAGAAGGTCAAGACAGAGTTCTATAAGCGAGCGAAGCTGAGACTCGACAACACCGTCTCCGACTAGAAGGAGAAGTTTGGGGAGAAGGGAGATCTAGCGAAGCCCATCTTCATGTCTACTGCGGTGTGGAACGTCCTCAAGGTCTACTGGAGCGATGCACATGCCGCATCGATTGCGCACAAGTGTTCCCTCTCACGGAACAACACTGCTTCAGATGGCACCAAGAAGCAGATGCCACACACTTCTGGTCAGATATCTTTCGCTGGCCAACGCCTTGATATGGTAAGTAATTTCTAAATAATAATTTTAATTCTTTTAGAAATTTAAATACATAATATACAATAATTTTAATTTATTTAACGATGTCTTTTATTTTGTTTCATGCCAAGACATTAGGCTATCTTCCGTCTGTCAACCAGGTCTTCGAGAAGACCCACAAACGGAAGAACATACAGTTCGTAGATGCTCAGTCGAAGAGGATCTACCCAACAGGCAACAGAACGAGCCGAAGACCGTGCACGCCGAGATCGCGGATATTCGAGTGAGGCAAGAGCAGTATGATCGGCCGTTCGACTTCAACGACAAGATGTTCGGGATCCTTTCAGTGGATAACCCGAACATTGCTCGTCTGATGAGGGAGCAAGAAGCTGATCTAGCGCGTGAGCCGCAACAGCAGGACCAGGGGTAGCAGCCCATCGATCCAGAGGATCACCCTGACGGCTATTTCGACGACATAGATCTATGAGCAGATCCGTAGATATAGGATTTATGTTTTTTTATTTTGTATTATTTATTTTTATCATATATGATTTTTAGAAATTTTTATATATATTTTGCTATTTTAATTTTATTAATTATTTATTTTAGAATATATATATATATATATATATTTTCTGATTTTTTGTTAATTTTAATTAAAGTTTCGTTGTTAAACCATCGTAAAATTACGAAGATTTAATGACGATTTGACGACGACTCTTTTTAACATTCGTCGTTAAATCGTCATAATTTAACGACGATTTAACAACGATTTGATGCTTCAAATTAGTTGTTTAACCATCGTTAATTTACATACAATTAACTACGAATTAGCTACGAAAAAGATTTCGTCGTTGAAATCTCGTTAATTTACGAGTATTTTGCGAAGAATTTATTAACAATTAGTTTACGACGAAATCCAGTTGTCGTTAATTTGACGACGAATTAACGACGATTTTTACATTGCAACGATCTGTTAACAACGTTTTTGCTTTCGCCGTAAATTCATCGTTAGTCTATTTTAACAACGATTTTACGTTGATTTGTGTCGTTGTTAACTAGCTGTTTTCTTGTAGTGTAAACGAAACTTTGAAATTTAAATTTTTGGGACAATTATTAAAAGAGAGAAAGTAGTTGTTAACAGGTAAATATCCCCTAATTATTAATTGAGAAGTAGTTTAAGTGATTATTGCTTACTTGTCAATTTCTTAGACACTTTCTGTTTAATTGTTATAATTTTATTGGTTACTACTTTTAATATTTTCAATTAAAAAATATATAATCGGCTATCATTTTTGCCTGGATTTTTTTCATCACTTTAATGGACCATCATTCCATCGACCATTCTTTTTGAGAAATTTATTCCTCCACTTTTGTTGAATTTTTTATTAAATAAATGATTGGCTTTTTATTAATTTCTTAACTTTCAAAGTTAAAATTAACTTAAATTTTATACTTGCTTCGTAAGTGTTATTAAAATTCTCAAGCTCACATTTATGTATAGTAGAAAGCTCAAGTTCTGGAATTTGGAATCCCCTATATGCTAATTGAGAAATGGTTTAAGTGAATTATGTTTATATGTCAACGTTTTAGAATTTTAACATTAAATTGTTATAATTCGTTGGTCATAATTTTCTAATATTTTCTAACCAAACCAATCTTATCAAAAAGAAAATCTCCTACAAGAATAATATTTTACATTTTAAAAGAATTAATTTATTAACTTAACCACCAAAATACAATAGTTTTTCTCTCATCCAAAAATTGTGTATTAACAAATGTCATCAAAACGAAAAACTCTAGATTATTCACAAAAGCAATTAAATTCTATATTTTTTCCAAAGAAAACTTATTAACTCAACCACAATGGTAGAATAATATATTTCTTCTTATCTAAACCTAAAAATATAATACCCAAATGATTTATCACCTAAAATAAGAAATGATAACAAATTACATGAATGACTATAATTATTAACATATTTACATCAATTTTTATACTCGAAAAATTTGGTAATATCGAAATAAATAATTTATAACATCTAAACAAAATAACAAGATTTGAATTTGATTATTAGTAAGTAGGAATATATTTCATTATCTATTTTTCGTCAGAAATATATTTCATTATCAAAACACAAAACAATTGACACTATATAAATATATTGTCTAGTTTATATTAAATTGTTAATCGCGTCTGGATGAGAAAACCTAATTCCTCTTTTCTTCCTCTCTCTAGCGACAACAAAAATCTATGTCGTGCCTTTAGCCATCGGAAAAATTGGTTTCGACAGAGATTCCGGCGTTTGTGGAAGACCGATTCAGTGAAGGAGACGACAGAGGAGGCTAGAAACCAAACTTGTGCCGCAATCTGCAAGGAAGGTTCTCTTAGAGACACAAAGCTAATGCATGTAGCCATGGCATGTAAAATTTTTTTTCGTTTGACCCTAACAATCATGATTTGGAAGATTTGAAAAAGATCGAGTACCTTAGAGGTTTTGATTTTTTTTTTACCTATAAAATGAAATTGTCCAGGTGATGGTCATTCGAGTTGGGACAATAAACTTCCATTTGGATTTTTTGCGACTGACAGATATCCAACTGGGAGGCTGAGCGTATACTCAAAACTAGATATATTGTCATTTTTTCAGAAGAAGTTAGAAGGTACACCAGAGCTTGAGAAAATTGTTCAATCGAGTCTTGGTTGCCTGTTTGAGCTTCAAACAAGTTGTTGTCCAATAGCTTGCCAGTTAATACACGAGTTAATTAGCAGACAATTAGTTACAAGGAAAAAGTATGAGATGTGGACTTTGGTTGGTTGACAACCCATGCATTTTTCCTTGGATGAGTTTGCGTCTATTACGGGCTTGGATTGTGGACAATATCTAGACGGCTACAACGAAGAAGCTCGATAAGGATCATACTGGAGACAGTTGATAGGGGAGGATTAAAAAAAAACACTTGGTGACATATCAGATATGTTGGCGGGTGCTGAGGAGATGCCACCATGGAAGAGACTGGGCGTTGCTCTCATACTTATTGTGGATGGAGTTTTAATAGCTAATTAACTGATTGGAAGGCCAACAAGCAAGTATGTTGAAATGTTGAGATGTAAATTATTTCCTGAATTTTCCGTGTGGGAGAGAGTCATTCATTGCAACTGTGAGCGCGATGACCCCTGGTAAAAAATCACGAGGAAGGTTGAAGACCCTGCAACTACATTTAGATAGAAACTGCAACAACAAACCATGAAAGTGCAAGGGTTCCCTTTTGATCTTCAGTTGTGGGCCATTCGAGCAATATCAGGGTTTAAAGAGAAAGTACCAGTTTTAAGGGATGGTAGAAAAGTTCGAGAGACTAACTTTATATGTCTGCCGAAGTTTACAATAATCACAAAGAAGGATATGCATGATGTGGAAAGTAGTATCAGGGTAAGTGGAGGCAGAGAAAAGTGTTTGGTTTGAGTAAATAAAGTACGTGATTTAGTTAAATCTTGAAATCAATGTAGCTAACAGTATTTGGTATATATGCATTGTATTTGTTGAATATTAGTTGCGAGCCATAAGCAGAGCCTAATAATATTGATTGTGATGTTGATGAGAATGATGATGATGGTGAGGAGAGTGAGAAAGAGGTAATCACCAATAATATTGATTGTAGTGGTTATGGAGTTGTCGGCAAGGTTGTTACTGATAGCAAAAAATACGGAGAGGTATTTTGATAGTTATAGTATATATACAGTAAAATTGTACTATGATATTCATGAAACTAAGGTGAAATATGAAAATCATTTGACAGGTATCAGGACACGGAAGTGCAGAGTCTATTTCAGGCATCGAGAAGGTAACTTAGTATATGAAAAAGTAGTTTTAGACCTTTAAAACTTATAAAAGATTTTTTTAACAGAGTTTGGAGGGGAGTTTTATGTCGTTTGTTCTCAAAGTAAGAAAGGTGTGAATATATGTCCTGAAGATAATGCCAAGAGGAGTGACGATGTGACTGCAAATGAGGTAATAATTGTTTATTAACATGGATTGCAGCATTGTGTAGTGATTTTGAAATTCAGTGGTTATTGACTAACAAATGTGCTCAATGTTTTAAGGGGTCAATCAATATAATGGCACAAAGTGTGGAAACTATTGGAAGCAGCAGAGCCGTAGATGTTGACCTATCTAGGGGCTATGCAGACAATCCAACTCAACCATCGAAAGAAAATAACAGCAATTAGATTCCAACTGCATATGCAGAGAAAAACGCTGAGGAGGATGTGTGTGTGATGGAATGTGAAGAAGGTGAACAAGAGAAGGAAAATGTTACGGTGGTGCAGGGGAAACAAACATAGATAGTTTATGATCATTAAAGGGAGAAGACATCAGTTGAGGGAGTAAAAAAGAAGTTTATTAAAGGAAACATGGATGTTATGAAAAAGGTGTTGAAGTTAAATTTAAATGAGTGAATATCATTACCCAAAAGTGTTATGTAATAATTCATAAACTTGTTAAGCAGGGAATTGCATAGGACAATGGAACTCCAATGAGAGAAGAGGAAATAGTAAATATGGTGGACAAAGTTGGTGACAGTCTACAGGCAGGCGGTCCACATCTAGGGGGTCCTCCTCCAGGTAGTCCTCAGGTAGGTGGTCCATCGGTAGGCGGTCCACAAAATGAAAGTCCATAGAGCATGTTGTCCACATCCAATTGGTCCACTGACAGACGGTGTAGAGAAATGCCGTCCACAGTCAGCGGTTCTCAACCAGACAATCCAAATATAACCGATCCACGAGCAGCAGATCTCTAGCCTGTGAATCCACAAGCTGAATGTCAAGCTAACAGTCGAGAAGGGGTTCATCGTGGTATATTGGAACCAGTTGCATGCTTTGCACTTGAGGTATGATAAAGAGGTCGAACTATTAAAGGTGAATTTGATAATCAATTGTTGATGGAAGGTAATGCTTAACAGGGTAAGAAGGCAAATGAAAAAGGAGGTGGAGAAGCAAACCATATCAAAGCGATATGGTTGATGTTTAAGAGCCTCATTGTGTAAATAAGTTGTACTAACCATATATTATCATAATGAATAGGGGAAAAGTGCTAACATACTCGTAGGTGTACCAAGAACCGATTTATTTAAAGAAGTTTAAAGGTAAAAATGCTAATTAGGTAACAATCTTTAATATGACCATAAAGATGTTATGGAATAATTTCGTCGTAACTGGTGGTTTGAATCGTGATACTTATCTAAGTTGGAAAGGCAATGGAAAATGAAAGAAAAGGGAGAAATGCAAGAAAGGGAAGGAATTATCGAGAAACTAAGTAAAATAATATTTTTACATTCAATATACAATGGATAGGCTTGGACTGACCAATTATTGGGTAGGATGTATTGGTCCCTGCCGCATAAGATGGAGAAGAAGAAAAGGGTGAATCAGAAGATGAAGAAGAAGGAAAGACTGATAAACCTCCTACAGTTTGCTTAAGTAATTTCTCCCCTGCTAAGAAAAGGATTAGGGTTGATATTCGGATACCCATTCGGGCATCGGATCAGATCCGTTCGGGTATCGGTTATTTGGTTCCGGAGTTTTAGACCCATTCGAGTTTTTTTATTTCGATTCGGGTCCGGATCAATTCTTGTCGGGTTCAGATCGATTCTGGTTCTCGTATGTATAGCCAAAAATTTTTGGGTCCTATTTGGATTCATGTATTTTCGGGTAATGTAAGTATTTTGAGTATAAAATATATCTAAATTCCCCTTTTTTAAAGAAAAATACATTAAATTATACTAAAATATTTATAAAACAATCAAAAATGTTAATAAATATATAAAAACACTTGAAAACATTCACTTGAAAATATTTAACAATACTAAAAAATATTCAAAATACCTAAAAATACTAAAAATAATCTTTAAAAACTAATTATATATATAAGGGTATTATGTATTTGGGTAGCGGGTACCCGTTCGGATATCGAGTATTTTCGGTTACCCGTTCGGGTATCGGTTCGGGTTCGGGTATACTCGATACCCAAAGTTACCTAGTCTTTGGATCCATTCAGGTATTTGCTCAGTTTTGGTTTGGGTTCGGTTCCACTTTTCGAGTCGATTCTGCTTCGGCTATTCGGGTCCGGGTATTATGTCCGGCCTAAAAATGATGAAACATTGTTGGTCTGTCGAAAAATGACAAATGGCGGTGTACCTATTAGAGAGTTGTGGAACGCAACCTAGTCTTATGCCATCTGTAAATGAGCATGTGTATCGACTATTTGAGATTGCTTTGAAGTTGACACCAACAACGTAAGTAATGTATATGATGAACTTGTTGATTTTGCTTTTGTTAATACTGACATGGAGAAGGGGAACATTATTGACAAGGATCATATAACGGCAAGTAATTTTGTACTTAACAACCAATTTTTCCTTGATATTGGGAGGACGCTACTCTGGGAAAAAACGCTGGTATGTAAATTTAAACACATGATTAACAGAAAGAAACATAATATAATTAGTGGCTATATACTAAAACTTTCCCTTGACTTGCAACATATGGAGGTGCTTATATCATTCGTGGCTATAAAGCATAAGATCCTACTGGATACGGAACGTGCAGTGTTCCTTAGTCCTTGGTTCACGAGTCATTTACAAAACAAAATGAATTCATTTAAGAGAGATAAGGGCAAAACAAAGGTCAAGTGGGGGAAAGAAATGGAAAACTATATCTGCAAACTAGGTATAGAATGGTAAGTTGATGTATATACAATATACGTGCCTATGATATGGAAGAGTAAACATTGGGTTGGTTTAGAGATAAACCTAAAGCTGCGTCTTTTAGAGATTCTTGACACAGTGTGTTCTCTTTATGAACCGAAAGATGTTAAAAAAAACATATGGCGTCTGTCCTAGCAATGATCCCACACCTGATTTCAAGGTATTGTCAACCTCAAGTTTCACAAACTCATGAGAAAAAGCCTTTTGTCTGGTGTTCCACGGTAGGGAAGTATGAGTAAGCGGGGTGGAGATTGTGGTCCATTAGCCATCAAATTCCTGGACTTTCACCTCAACGGGAGTTACAGAGAAGGGGCGTCATCGATTACAGACAACAAAATGGATGACATGCGTAAGGCATATGCAATAAATTGTACAAGGATATGGTGGTCCCTCTATATAACGGTTAGGGGAGAATCGTATTTAAGTTTTTTTGGTAACTAAATGGGGTTATGGCATAAAAAGAAAAAACATGAGAATCCATAATTTGTTTTGGTATTTTGGTATACCACAGAAGGAACCATTTTGTATAAGTCCCGAACAATTAGGAACTTGTTAATTTAATGTTGGTTATTGTTAACTCAACGTCGATGTGTTATAATTATGCGGATATTAGTGAAGGTCGGTACTGGAGTGATAGAGAAAATTCGTGTGGTGTGGACGAAAACACATGGACGAGTAAATTGGTGGACAAATTTAGGTAGTGGAGCACATGGGTATAATCGTGGTATTGTTACCATTGATTGGACACCAAACAACAATGTGGTGGTTGCCTTATAATTGACACATTGTGGGCGTATATTTGTGGACGGGTTACGGTAACAAGTTAAAAGGTTGGGTTACGTGTAACTTTTGATTGGATAAGATTGATTTACCGTCCACAACAATTAGGATGAAAAGATTGGTTGGTTTGAATGAATACTTATGAATTCATTGTAGGTAAACATAACTTATTGATCATGCATATTAGAGTATATATGGTGGACATCTGTGAGCGAATAAATTATAATGACCGTCAACTACGTAGTTGTTGGACTTTCTGTCTGTGTGTTCGCATGTTTGTGGATGGGTTTATGTTGCTTAGGAGATGTTATCTAATCTACAATGAAAAGTGAAAAGAGTTGGTTCTTGCAAATTTGTAGGGATATGTTTACATATTTTTGTCCACTAAAGTTAGCATTAATAGTATGGTGGGTGTGGACTAATACTTATGGTTAAATCTCTCTAAAATATATGTTATTGGATATGAATATTAGCGCAAATATGCTAGAAATAGATGCAAGAATACAACTTATATTAGTAATACAAAGTCAAGTGCTTAAAACATGTAATAATGTAATAAAACAGAGTTGTGACTGCAAAAAAGTTAACTCTGCAGCTCATCGTATGTATATAACATCTAGCAAAAAAAAAACATAATCTAGTATAATATATATACAATACAGACTTACTGGATATTTAGTTTACCGAAGTCATATTGGATTTTTGTAACTAATCATGTTATGTTCAATGCCTCTTGAACGACCACGTATATTTTGGACAACCTTTTTGTCTCTTTTCACCTATGACCGATAAAAGGTCTGATTTGAGAGGTTTTGGAAAGAGAGCATATGACGCATAACATGGTTAAATGTTTCTTTTAAGGACAACTAGTTATGACTTACGCCAATTTCTCCAACATCTATGTACCTCCTTTCTTTGAGTTGACCAGACGATCTCCTAACTTTTGGTGGGAGCAACTACTTCTTAGATAAGGCATCACTTAAATGGCTCTCGTATGCATCGACATCAGGGTAAATCATCCCATTATATGTGGCAAGCCAAATACCGATTGTATAATATTCATATAAAAAGGAAGAGTAATCAATGCCTAACTTATCCGCAACCATTTGTGCATGTCTACATGAGATTTTCAGTTTTTCGTACATGCCACAACTGCATCTTCTTTAGTCAAGGTGAACTGTGTATTTTCCCCCACAAATCCCTTCAACCACACACCGCTAATTTGAAGGGTTGTAGTTTGAAAACCTTGGACTTATTCTTCTACATGACCATGTCAACTTTTGGTGTAATGCGGCCTCTACGAAGTGTTGCCTTCTTCTTTCATAAATAAAATCAACGAGTCATCATTGACATGATGAACATGAATAACTCAACAATAGGGGAAGCTCTGCCTTTTAATAAATCATTATTGAGGCAATCACATATGTTACTCGTCATTAGGTTATATCGATCCCCCTCCCCCCCCCCCCCAANCCTGAAATAAGCTCTTGACCAATGCTGGAGGCCGATTTTCTCTAGGTATATCCCATACTCAGGGTTGGGTGTATTTATTGCATTGAATTGTTGTTTGATAACGACAATTCTCCAAGCGCAAGCTGCTCTACCACCTATCTTTTCTAATCTCTTGTTTTTGAACTTTGTTGTGAGGTTGCGCTCTAAATGCACAATGCAAGCACCATGTTGTTCAAGAGGGAAAACAATATCCTTTGCATTGTAAAATAGATTATTGTCTATCACATATAATAGAAAGAGTTTTGATATCAGCAATGATTTGCTCTACCTTTGACATAAACGAAGTCCAAGATACATTATTTTTGTTGTCGACTATTGCAAACGGCAAAGGGAAGACTTGAAAATTAGCATCTTGGCCACATGCTGTCAAAAACACACCTTTATAACGATCACTTAGGTGAGCACCATCGAAAACCAAGACACATCTTAGTTTCATGAGGCCTTTCAGGGTCGTCATCGACTGCATCGACCTTTATGTGTGCAATTGTATATGGATTCACAGACTTTAACCTCTGGAAAAATTCTGGAAAATCTAAGTAGCTATGCTCCTTGGTGCCACTTATATCACAAACAACCCCCTCTTTAGCCCTCTAATATTTCATGTAAGATGCAAAGACATGAATTTCTTCAAAGACAAGTTGTTGGAGTTCAGATGATATAGGGTCAAGGGAAATTTTCCATACCTCGCTTTAAACATTGCTGCTATAACCTTCGACGTAGCCTGCTTACTGTAACCTTTACATGTTTCGATACTGCATGTGTGTTCAAGTGATGCCTTCCTAATGTCATAGTAATCGCCCTCCTGTCTCTCGTGGCCCATGACTCTCCAACCAAATTTGCGATCAACACAAGTGACAACAAAGTAGTTTTTCTTAGTGGTAGTCTGTTTGAAACAGAACATGTTTTTAATTTAAAACAAGACTAAGGCAATTTGACAATCCGTTTTGCTCCCAAACACTTTTCCCACATAAATATCACCATTTAGTTCAACAATATATAAATCAGGAATATCGGGCGTCACATATTCTGTGTCATCAAAAAATAGCGGTATATCGAACTCCTCATTATCCATTTCTGCTAAGTTCCTTGGGCATGTACTTCTTTTTCTGCTTGCCTCTCCATCCACTAGACTTCGTCCACCATAGAGTACTTCCGATGCGTCTTCCACGTGTGGTTGTACACTGCAATCTGGCTCCACTGGTTCAAACATCCTATTAGTGACAACGGCGATTGGACCACAATTTTGGGGAAGATCCTCATCTGTGCAACACATGACCTCGGAGGCGTTTGAGCCACCGTACGACTCTTCCATTAAAGGACTCTAGAATTCAATATTTAACCCACGTTCATAAACCTCTTCCTCATGTGGGCTCGCTTGCATCGTCGTCTTTGCTTGATATACCTAAATCCCACTCATCGGATAAACACCTAGGAGCCCTTTCAAGGCCAGCTCCAAAAGATGAATCAACATCCTCCATGTGGGCCAAGATCTTCTTATCATCCCATTCTTCGGTGATTGTCTTTGACCCAAGTGTTGGTAAATGTCCACTTGTTGGTAAATGTCCATTTGTGTCTAAATATACCACTTCTATGAGGTTAGCAAGATTTTTAGATTTGCAAGGGATCTCATACCTACTTAGTTCAACCGTTCCTCACTTCCTCCGATTCTCATTAGAAATTTAACAAAAAAAGTAAGCGACTTCTCCTTGCGTAGTTTCTTCAAACACGTTTGCAAAGCGCTATCAGTTGACAGCAAAATTGGTGGTGTTTTGTTGCCTGTTGGCAAATCCATGCTGCTACGCGGCTAGTAGTAAAGTGTAATACTTTCCACTGAAGTCCTACCAAGACCAAAATCCACACAAACAATATTGTGTAGTTCATCCAAACTGAATGAATCTTTTGTTAAAACTGCTCTAGACAATAGATCTTTGGCTATAACGAAATCTCATGACCTATTATCGCAACAAACCCACTCGCCACACATAACCATAAAGACTCCGTCCATCATTCTGCATGCGGTGTTCGAAGGAAAAAATGTCAATGCATACTATACAAACAACGACCACAAAAATACATTACTTACACACCTTCATAATTAGAAGTTTGGTATCACAAAACCCAATCTGCAACCTTTTTTTGTCTCCCTCATGTAATAAAGATCGTGTATCTATCTTGAAATCTCGCCTCTAAAATCAAATTATAAGCACACAAAATATTAATAAAAAGGTAACTAAACCTAAGAAATATCACACCCATCCATTCATTATAATCTGGTATACATTAGACAGTGAAAATGATATATCATGCTGGATTAAGGAGAACCACAAGATTTTCCCAAAAAACACAACACCCGATGAAAAGTGTGACATTCGTCGTAGGTTTTTTCATCAATTAGTGTGTAGTTAATTTTCAACTATTAGTCCAACCTTTGGTTTTGGAGAGCAAATAGGGTATTTCGTACAAGAAAAATGCACCATAAGCAACGAGTACACTTTTTTGTAAATAAAGTTGCGAACGTCCACTTGAATGTAATTTTTTTTATCTATATTACCTATTGTTCTCTTTTGTTAATATACGTCACAATTCTCTATTTAACTTGTAACATATGTGAGCTATTTCTTATTTTTTTGATATGCTCTAATATGTTACTGATCGATCATTTATCCATCATGATTTTATACATTTGCGAATCAAATTATTTTTAGTATATATAGTCATATGATGTATACATATATAATCATTTGAAAAATTAGAATATACAATTGAATTGATGGTAATGTCGAATAGGGTTGCTATGAAAACACATATATATTTTCTTATTTTGCATGCGTGCGTTACTTGTTTCTTTCTTGATACATGAATATAACAATATATAACATTAAATTTGTTCAACACGCAACAATTAAATCCATCACCAAATGAAGATTTAAAGATTGAATATTCTTAAGTAACAAAACATAGGCACTTACCAGTCTGTAATATTCACTTCTTGCCGAATGAAGATTTAAATATTGAATCTGTTGGATAAGCTTGAAAGAAGAGACTTGCACCACAAGTTATCTATTTTCTATTGTGTTTTGGATAAGGATCATATTATCTTATTTATCATAGGAGTTATCTAGATAGATATGATATGGTTTCTTGTAGGATTAGGAATAGGTAAAACTATATATATTAGAACCGAGTTATGGAAGTGGTGGTGTGTGTTGAGAGATCGTGTGTTTTAGAGAGGATTTGTGTTTGAGTTTTTTGAGTCAGTTTTTTTCATTAATAAGAGTGATTCTTATTATTTTTTGGTCTCATAAACATACGATAAACCCTTGAATTGGTATAAGAGCTTGATACAAAAGCTTTTTGTTTTCAGCACCTGAAACGAGAAGCTTCTCGTCATCTTGTTCTGTTTCGAGAAACAAGAGCTTTCTGATTACTTTCGAAAACAGAGGGTGATACAATTAAAACACTCTGTTTTTCTGATTTTCCGTTGAAAGCTCTGGTGGTTATCAAACATGGGAGATAACACATCATCGGCAATCACACAGACAACCTCCAGACCCGCGGAAGGAGGAGCACCATCGTCTTTTAAGTGTTCTATTCTGAATGCTATGAACTACACTGTCTGGTCCATGAAGATGCGGGTTGTACTGCGGGTACACAAAGTCTGGGACGTAGTTGAAACAGGTGAAGTAAACGATGATAAGAATGACATAGCTATGGCCCTACTGTTTGAATCGTTACCCGAATTATTAGTTCTTCAAGTCGGAGAGCTAAGCTCAGGTAAACAAGTCTAGGAAGCTATTAAATCCAGACATGTAGGCGTAGAGAGAGTCAAAGAAGCGAGGTTACAGACTCTAATGGTCAATTTTGATAGATTAGAGATGAAAGAGATAGATACAATTGATTCGTTTTTTGGGAGACTATCAGACCTTTCATCCAAATCGGCTGCTTTAGGAGAATAGATAGATGAGTCTAAATTGGTTAAAAAGTTTCTCAAAAGCTTACCTCGAAAGAAGTATATTCATATCGTTGCTGCATTAGAACAAGTCTTAGATTTAAAAACTACAAGATTTGAGGATATCGTGGGACGGTTAAAAGCTTACGAAGAAAGGATTAATGAGGATGAAGATGATGGACATGATGATAAAAAAAAAACTAATGTATGCAACGACTCCGAATCGTGAACAGCAAAACCCTGACTCCAATGAAGACAATAGAAGTCGTGGACGAGGAGGACGATTCTAGAGGAAGAGGTCGTGGTCGCGGATGGTTCAGATGGGTAAGAGACGCTTCAAGAATCACATATTATCGCTGTGACAAATTAGGTCACTATGCTTCAGATTGTCCAAATAGATTACTTAAACTTTCTGAAACACAAGAAGGAGAAACATATAATACACAAGAGGCAGAGGAACTTATGTTGCATGAGGAAGTATACTTAAACGAAGAAAAGATTGTACTAAGCAACTACGAAAACAAGCATGGTGAGGACAATGTTTGGTACCTGGAAAACAGAGCTAGTAATCACATGAGTGGAGATCGACGTTATTTCTCAAAAATCGATCATTCCATCACGAGAAAAGTAAGATTTGGAGATGATTCTAAGATCGATATAAAGGGCAAAGGAACCATTGAGTTTGTTGACAAAAACGGTGAGATGAGGACGATGTTAGACGTGTATTTCATTCCACATCTAAAAAGCAATATCGTAAGCTTAGAACAAGCTAAGGAATGTGGTTGTGACATAAGAGTGAAGGGGGGAACATCTAACTATGCATGAAAAAGATGGGAAGCTCATTTCCAAAGCTATTAGGTCGAAAAATCGTCTCTACAAGGTACACATGGGAAGGAGAGAAAGTACCTGTCTATTCGCAGAAACACTTAGTGTGTCGAGTCGGTGGGACGCACGAATGGGACATATAAACCTTGAAACAATGAAGTCAATGATTCAAAGACAATTCATACAAGGAGTACCTCATATCAATATCACCAAAGGGATATGTGACTCTTGTATGCGCGGTAAACAAGAAAGAAGAGTGTTTCCCCAAGCAACTCTCTTTCGTGCAAATAAGACTCTTGAGCTTGTTCATGGAGACTTGTGTGGACCTATAACTCCATCTACGACTGCTAGAAATAAGTACATTTTTGTGCTTATCGACGATCATTCTAGATTCATGTGGACTATACTACTAAAAGACAAAAGTAGTACGTTTGATAAGTTCAAGAAATTTAAAAGTCTACTGGAGCAAGAAACAAGGAATCGTACAGGAGTCTTCAGAACAGATAGAGGTGGAGAATTCACTTCTCCAGAGTTTAATACTTTCTGCGAACAATCTGGAATCAAGAGATATTTGACAGCACCATATACGCCTCAACAGAATGGAATAGTTGAGAGGGGTAATAGGACACTAATGGAGATGACATGAAGCATTCTAATACACATGGGTGTTCTGAACTTTCTGTGGGGAGAAGCCATACGTCACTCAACCTATCTTTTGAATAGAGTTGCCACCAGAGCCATTAAAGATCATACTCCATACGAAAGCTATTAAACCAAATGTAAACCACCTCAGAGTGTTCGGGTGTATTGGCTATACAAAAGTAGACACAAAGCAGTTGAAGAAACTCGAAGAAAGATCGAGACTCTTGGTCAATTTAGGAACGGAACCAGACTCTAAAGCCTATAGAATGCTCGATCGACACACTCGCAAGATCACCGTAAGTCGAGATGTTGTTTTTGATGAATCTAGAGGATGGAACTGGCAACAAAGTAATTCAAAGCAAATTGGAGAAGTAAGTTTCGAGAACCTGAGAATAAAACTTGGAGTTTATGGCAATCATGGCATTATACTTGAGCCGTAAGAAACTGAAGCTTCGTTAGAAAATAGAGAGGAAGGAGCAGAACACGATAGAGGAGGTGGAGAAATAATGGAATCTGAACCATGGTAATGACGATGACGATCGTGATTCCGTAACCTCAGAATCACGAGTTATTATAGAAAATAATCCGGAGCAGAGCACGATCCAAGAAACATGTACGGCCCGAGAAACTTCATCACGTGAAACTTCACGTGAAACTCCATTAATTGAACAACCTGAGATGCGAAGATCTCAGAGACAAGTTGCGAAACCTAAGTATCTAGACGATTATGTTTTGCTTGCAGAAGAAGAAGGAGAGTTATTGCTCTTAAGCTTAAACAATGAGCCACGAGATTTTGAAGAAGCAAAAGGTTCAAGAGAGTGGTTGTCAGCCTGCGAAGATGAGATCGGGTCTATTACTAAGCTAAAATTGTGGACTCTTGTTGAGCTACATATTGGAGCAAAACCATTTGGACTAAAATGGGTGTTAAAGCTTAAGAAAAATTCAGATGGTAGTATTAATATATACAAGGCTCGGTTGGTCGCAAAAAGTTACGTACAAAAACATGGGATATATTTCGAAGAGGTATTTGCTCCGGTAGCAAGGTTAGAAACCATAAGATTGCTTGTTAATCTTGCTGCCTCATATGGATGGGAGATACATCACCTTGACGTAAAAACGGCTTTCTTACATGGAGATTTAAAGGAGATAGTTTATGTCAAGCAACCGGAAGAATTTGAAATTAAGAATCAAGAAGAAAAGGTCTATAAGCTCAATAAAGCGTTATATGGCTTAAGACAAGCTCCCAGAGCTTCGAATGAGAAGTTAAATCAAATTCTTAAAGAACTTCGATTCACAAAGTGCTTAAAGGAGCCATCGGTTTTTAGAAAAGAGGAGAAAGGAAGTCTCCTCTTAGTGGTTGTTTATGTTGATGATTTGTTTGTTACGGGAACAAACTTACGTGTTATAGATGAATTTAAGAAAGAGATGTCAACCAAGTTCGGGATGAGTGATCTCGGAAAATTAACTTACTATCTCGGCATCGAAGTGAGACAATGTGATGGGGTCGTGATGCTTAATCAAATTCGATATGCTGCTAAGATACTCGAAGAGGCAGGAATGATGTCGTGGAATCTTTCGCAATCTCCAATGGATCCGGGAACAAAATTGTCTAAGGCAAATGACGAGAAAGCTATAGATCCGAGAGGATACAAGAAGGTGATTGGATGTTTGCGGTATTTGGTACATACAAGACCAGACTTATCATTCTGTGTTGGAGTCTTGAGCCGATATATGTATAATCCTAAGGAGTCACATGGCTTAGAATTGAAACAATGTTTGAGATATTTAAAGGGCACGACTTCTTATGGTCTAAAGTTCAATAGCACGGGCTTGAAGAATCCGGAGAAAGCAAGATTGGTCGGCTACTCAGATAGTAGTCATAACGTTGACCCTGATGACGGTAGAAGCACCACAGGGCATGTTTTCTATCTTGGTGAAAGTCCAATAACCTGGTGCTCTCAGAAACAGGAAACAATTGCATTGTCTTCTTGCGAAGCCGAGTTCATGGCTGGAACGAAAGCAGCTACACAAGCCATTTGGTTACAACACTTGCTTGGAGAAATTTTAGGAACATCGTGAGAAGCACCCTTGATAAGGATAGATAACAAGTCAGCAATCGCCCTTACAAAGAATCCAGTGTTTCACGGTAGAAGTAACACACATTCATACTCGTTTTCACTTTATCCGAGAATGTATTGAAAAGGGATTACTAGAAGTGGAACATGTTCCTAGAAGCGAACGAAGGGCAGACATACTGACGAAGTCACTTGGAAGAATCAAGTTCAAGGAAATGAGGGATCTTATCGGAGTTCAAGATTTAGGAGGAAAAGACTTCAAGCTTAAAAGGGAGATTGTTGGATAAGCTTGAAAGAAGAGACTTGCACCACAAGTTATCTATTTCCTATTGTGTTTTGGATAAGGATCATATTATCTTATTTATCATAAAAGTTATCTAGATAGATATGATATGGTTCCTTGTAGGATTAGGAATAGGTAAAACTATATATATTAGAACTGAGTTATGGAAGTGGTGGTGTGTGTTGAGAGATTGTATATTTTAGAGAGGATTTGTGTTTGAGTTTTTTTAGTCAGTTTTTCTCATTAATAAGAGTGGTTCTTATTATTCTTTGGTCTCATAAACGTACTATAAACTCTTGAGAATCTTCTTAGGTAATAATATATAACTATTTTAATAAAAAAAACAATGCATAACTATTACTATAAAATATAAAACCACCATAAAATAAATAATTACTCCATTTAGTAGATAATGCAATATGACAAACCAAAAGCGGTGTAATGTGTATTGTATGAGTTAAAAAAAAACTTCCATCATATATGTAGCCATGCTAATAAATATGGCGAGTGCAGATTTTGTGAAGGTGTTAATAATATGAATAAACCTTAAAAGATTTATTTACTTTCGAAATCGTTAATTTTCTCTTAAAAAGTCTTTACCAACACCAGATTCTCCTAATCATCATCCTTATCTTGGATACCCAGAATTTTTTTAAATAATGCAACAATTATGATTCATTTTAAATAAGTGTTGTTTAATAGTTTGGGGAGGTCCAATGAATAGTGGTAAGTGTATCAGTTGCTTTTGACCTTTGACCGAGGAGGCACGTGCGGCAGCATCTTTTGAATCATAACGTTTCTGCCTTTCTGGTCGAAGATTTCGGTGTTGCACGTGCGACTCTGTCCTCCTTTTTATTATCTTAATCTCCCGTTTTTTTGTCTTAATCTCCTTAACTAAACCTTCTCTCATTAACAAAAAAAAACAAAAAAAAAACTAAACCTTCTCTTTAATTCTTTTTGTCCCCCACAACCCAAAAATAAATCTTAAAATATTTTCAACTTTTTAAAAACGTTAGGATGTTTTGGTTGTATTAGGCAAAAACTTGTAGGGGCAAAGACCCAAATTAGCAGCGAAATATCAGTATTTATTATTTTAAATGGTGAAGTTTCGATTGTTTGATTTGTACAATTTTTAGTACGAAAATCAAAAGAATTTTTTTGGTATTTTTATAACGACAGGTTAATGTATTCGATCTTTAGCCAAAATTTAGCAATTTCCTTTCGTTGCTACTCGGTTTTGACGGGATTGTCTTTGTAATTTTTATATGTATTTTATAATGTCAAAAATAGAAAAATATAAACATTCTCTAATAAAGACTACTTACTCTTAAAATTATGTAAAATCAATATGTTTATAAGAAAATTGGCTATTAATGCTTTGTACGTATAGTATAGTAAAAGACTTGCCATTAATTTTTATTTTACAATAATTATAGATATTTAGTTATTTATCACTTCTTGGTATTGTCACTTAAATATTTTGTGTCGCGATTTATATCTTGAAACTTTTTGGTGATTTTCTTCTCTTTTGCGGCCTTTTTCTCCTGATTCTTTTTCTTTGCTATGTCTTTTGTCTAGTTAACTATTTCGGCTAATGCTTCGAATTCAAGATATTTTAAGTTAATACAAACAATAAAATACGTTTACCAAACGAAAGATTATTAATAGAAATATATTGTAATTTTAAAGTAATTCTTGTATCCAAAATTTAATAATGCTAAACTTTAGTTTTAATTTTATTTTAGTGTATATATAATATCAATCTAACTTTTTTGCTTTTTAAACAACTAAAAAGATATTATGGAGAGTTATTAGCAATAACATAATTTACACACCAAAATTTTTCTTTCTATTAATACATATTTGAATTAATTTTATTTGTGCCTATGTATTGAAATTTTATTATTTGTCTAATTAAGTGCTTCAGTAAAATTAAATACACCAAGACTAAAAAAAAAAATTTCAATTAGTAAATAAGTTACAATCAAATAATGCTTCAAATTCATGATATTTTTAATTTAATACAAGCAATAAAATTACTTTGAATTTCACCAAATGAAAGATTATATATCTCAATATAATATAATTTTTAAATTAAATTTTATAGCCAAAATTAAATTATGCTAAACTTTAGTTTTGATTTTTTTGTAGCTTTCTACACTCTAAAGAAATATAAAGCAATAATTTAATGAAATGTTGATTAAAAGATTTGTGTTAATAAAATGCTATCTCTAGTTTTAAAAATATTGTATACTTAAAAAATGTAGTAAAAATTGAATCACTAAATATGATTTTTAGAATGTGCGTATACGTAGATACACATTAAAAGAATTTCAGGAAATACTTTTAAGTATAGGAACTTAGGATGCTTATGTGTAAAATCAGATTGTTTTTATTGATTTTTAAATTTAATTGTTTTGATTAAGGATCATCTTTTAAAAACTTAATATTGGTGATGTGTCATTCGTATAGAGAAACAATTATGTTATTATAGTAGTGATTGTGTATTGCTCTAGACATTTTTGTTTCCGTTTGAATCAACCTAGATGTCTTGTAGTTTGATATGATATAAAGTGAAAATGTTGGTTTAAGTGTTATTTTGCGACGGCTGAAATATTCAAGTGAAAAGTTTGATAATTATTGAGAATGGAGGCTTTTACAATATTGTATAATACATACTAATTTATTTTAAATGTGGGTAAATTTGAACTATTTACACCGAGTTACATGACGATATATATAATGGAGAAGAATAGTAATTTTTTCCTCCGTATAATAAGAATGGAGTCGCCGTCAACTTCATTTTTTATTCATATTCGATTTAAAAATAGGTGATTAGTGACTATTAAAACATTGTTGCCGATCCTTATTAATGTTTCTTTTGCTTTTTTTACTTTTTTTTTCTTTCATTTCTACCATTTACATCGAATCTGTTTAAATGTTTTATCGGGTTTGGTGGATATTGGTTTTTGGTCACAATTGTTTTCGGATTTAGCAGATTTGGTGTTATCTATATGATATTTTTTGTGCGGGACTAGAAGATCGACTGAGTGTTACCAGATTGGAAAATCGACAAAGCGTTACGGAATTGGAAGGTCGACGGTTATACTAAGCTCTTACAAATGCATCAACAACTTTAACTAGCTTTTTTATGTTGCATTTCTATTTTGAATTCTACCATTTTAAGATTCTACAAAATGATTTGCATAGAAAAAGAAGATTCATTATTATCATATTAATCATTGTTTCTGTCGATGTGAAAACAGATGAATTTTCTACACGATCAAGTTGTTCTACTAACACCGCTATTCTGGATAAAAAGAGAGCAAACAATGTGATGTGAAATTAATTTTGGACATGACTAATCAATATATCATATGAAAATAATCCAAGAATAAGATTGATAAGATCATTATTATCTTTAGTGTTTATCTTTGTCTTCTCTCTCATTATGTAATTTGTAAATATGTCTCCCGTTTAGTATTTACAAAATTTCAGTACTAAAAAAATTAAGGATGAAATTGTAATGACCCCGACCCGGAATCGGAATTGAACCGATTCGACCGACCCGGTTTGCCGAACCGAACCAAGGGAACCCTATGTCAAAACGAGCAGCCTCCTTCCTATTTAAACGAGCTTCTGCCTCGAGAAA
>OVAN01004804.1:0-20735 GCA_900406275.1 Anastatica hierochuntica
TTGTTAGTTTATTAAGGTCTATAAATTTAAAACTTGAAGTTAATCACTAGCAAATCTAGCCCTCATCAGGCTGGTGAAATCAGACAGAACAAGGTACAAGTGTATACAAGTGTGTTTACAAGTTTCTATCATGTGAAGTTGGGGAAGTGAAACTTGGTACTACTTAGTACAACCTTCACAAGTCTGGTGAAGTCTTATGAACTCGTGGAAGGAGAAAACCTGGTAAAACCAGGTAAAACTCTGCGGAAGAACATTACTAAAGTTGTGCACTTTGGAGCTAGTTTGGGCATAAGTGAAATCTCTGATTGCAACATAAGGTTTTCTTTATAACTCTAAATGTATATTTTGCTCCATCATCTTCTTCAAGCTAAGCCACAAAAAAAGGAGAGTTCTTGGTGTCTCTAGAGAGAGAGTGAGAGAGAGAGAAAGAAGGAGAGAGCTTGGTCATCGAGTTTCTCTTGGGTTTCTGCTTGGTTATCTACTCTTCTCTTGTTGTTCTTCTTCCTTGTTCTTGAGAGCTCGTGCTAGGTTGTTAGCCGAGTGAGTTGTCGTGAGAAGTCGATTGTAATCTCTGGTGAACACCGCTTGTAGTTACTTGGATTTATAGTGGAAAGGATGAGAGACATGATTTCTCTCTCATGAAATGTAGCTTCCTTACACCGAAGGATAAGAGATATTGTTCTTATTCTGCAGTTATTAGAATTAGCTTGAGAATGATGTGTGGGTGATGAATTTTGACTAGTTAATGTTGGATTTTGGTTCATAGATTATATGTGTCATGGTTGTTTGGCTCATGGCTGTGAAATCAGATTTGTTTCATCAGTTCTCAAGGCCCAAATCTAAATGCAAACAATCGGCTTTTTCGCTGCAATTGTCAAGGTATTTCGGCGGCTATTTGTGTAGTCATTTCAGTGTTGCTCATGGTCCGCATATTCAAAAGAAAATCAAAATCTTGAGAGAGCACATGGTGGTATACTAGTTTAGAAGGGATTAATCAAAGTTTACATTGGGTTTAGTTTGTTTGCTTTGGTTAAATCTGTGAGTAGAGGATAGTGTGTTGCGGATGTTCGAGTGTTTTCCAGTTATCAAGCCAATCCACATGTGAATCTCATGACTAGAGGACACCTTGGAAATGAGAATTATTTGTGTTATGTCTGGGATATTATCAGTTAAGGTTTCAGTATTCCGAGTTATAAAGAAAATGAAAATGGATACATGAAACAAGATGAGGATAATCTATTGAAAACAAGACATGTTATGAACTTTGAAGGAGTTTATGGTTTGAGGAATTGTTTTGCAAGATCAATCTCAATCTCGATGTTATGTTAGATTATTATGAATCTATGAAGCTTATGATTTTATGTTCAAGGCTAAAAGGAGATCATCATGAAACTTGTAGCACCAAGCTTACTTGGATCAAAGTTCTTGAGGTAGCACTTGTTTGCTGGAACATATGCATTATCTGTTGAAACAACTTATGGAGTGAAGTTTGGAACAAGACTTGTGAAGTCTGGCTCATAAACTTGTGATCTTAAGGGTGTATTAGTCGGGTTCATAGAGCTTATTTGCAAATAATAATCAACGGTTTACTGCAATATAAGACTTTTATGTTAAATAGAAGCAAACAATTTCTAATGAATGTTGGAGAAAATGAATCAAGCTCTGGTTTAACACAAATAAGTGTGTTAGAAGAAGGATAAACTCGTGGTAAAATATGTGGTACATAAACCAAGTTTGAGTGAGGATGGTTTATGATTTCAAAGGAGATAAGGTAGATTGACCATAATGGAGTTTATGTATGGAAGACTCAAGGTTTTGATGTATGCACATTAAGTCGTTTGTTAGAATGTCATGGTTAAGACAAAGCATGAGGTTTCAATGATAATGAGTAGCAGATTAGGTTGGTTGTCATCAAGGTGGAATTTTGTCTTTTGCTGAAGGTAACCAATGTGATTGTGTAATTTAAACCGGATTGGTAACGTCAATTAGGAGCTGGTCTAATCAAGGGTTATGTTTTGGCTATTGGTTAGATTGAACTCTTATGGTTTACAATTTTTTAAATTGACCTTATCATTGGAAACACTTTTCTGTTAAACAAACATACCCATGTGTCTGTTGTGTAAATGTTTCGAAAGTATCAGCTCTGAGACATTTTAGAGTAGTGCAGAAGTTTGCAATTCTTGATGCTAGAAGTCAAGGGAGTATGTGAACGGGTCAAGATATCTTAAGCTTTAATAAATTACAACTCATCAAGGAGATTCGTCTAAACTGTTTGGTGGACTAATACAACATGTAGAAGCTTCAATCAGATTAAAGAGTAGTTGTGATATTTTGGGTGTAAAGGATAAGTTCAACGGTTGTAACATGAGGGAGCTGGTGTTTAGTTTCTGAATAATGCTCAAACAATGAATCAAGTCTATACGGCCTGAAGTCACATGACTGATGAGAAAAGCAAAGACGAATTGATGGACTTTAGTTTTGTGAAGTGAAGGTTGAAGTCAAAAGACAGAAACTTCTGGATGGTTATTTTTTCTAGGTGGAGCAAATTGAGATTACAAGGTGTTTACTTCCAGGTGGAGTTATGTTTCAGAGGGTATCTTATGTTTGTTCTGATCTTCAAGGCTCAAGAGAGTTTGATGTATCAAGAAAATGGTTTTTATGGTTTGAGAGTCTACATATTTTTTTTTGGGATTTTTCTCAATATTACCTTGCAATAGAGTAAGTCTCAAGTGTGTGTGGAAAGTCATCCTGAAGTTGGGTGTCAGGCGGCGTTTCCTTTTTATTTGATATACATAAGGGGTTCATGTTGGCTATTGCTGAAGGAGAGATCAAAGGTCTTTTGATTTCTTGTCTGAAGGACGAATGGTGGTCATATCAGTCTTACTATTACAAATAAATCTATGTGGGAGACTCTTAAATAAAATGAATTCAAGATAGTTGAAGCATGGAAAGTTGTTGGTTTTGAACTCGTGACTGCTGAAGTAATTATGATATGATTTATGCAAATATTTTCTCAAGGAGTTTTACTTCTTCTTTTTTTTCACTGGGAGTTTTACTTCAAGAATGTTTGATCTGATAATGCATCTTGCATGGAAACAAGTCATGGTGTAAAGTTCAAGAGATAATTGTGAAACTAATACGAGTCATATGTTAGCATCAACACATTTGAGAAGGATTATGATGTTGATACCAAGTTTTGGTGGATTCTACATATTGTTGTTGTGTTACAGAGACAACTAAGGAAACGCATCTTGTGCTAAAGTTTTGATGTGGAATGAGTTGTACATGAAGTATCTTCGGTTTATCACAAGGTTTTGTGAGAAAGAGACATGATTAAAGCGTACAAGCAGTGAATACTTATTGTTCACTTGGTGAATGTGACAAGGAGTTTGTCAAAGATTTCTACAACAAGGTGGAGTTGTAGATGTATTCTGTTGGAGTCATCAGCGGTACAAGTTAAGTTCAATGTTGATGTGATTAGACAGATGGTTGTAAACACAATCTCAGGTTGTTAATTCACTTCTAAGTGAAAGTGGTTTGAGATGGTATTACAGGTTGAATCAAACGTTAGCTGAGGATATAAACAAACGTGTTTCTGGTTTTCAACTTCTGATTCAAGAAAGATTTGGTTCCAAACACAATGTGCATTAAATAAATCAGATGGTCGACAAGTTGAATCAGTTTTGTAGAATGAAATGTTAATCACAATCACTAAAATAAGTGTTTCATAGAAGCCACAGTGGAACATGTGTGATTGTACTACTCATAAGTGGTTTAGCTTATGAAGAGATGTTGAGTAAAACATGTTGTTGCTAAAAAATAACATGTTTGTTGTATAGCTTCTAAGTGGATGTCTACTTGGAACAAAACTATAGAGTTGATCAGCGCACGATGAGAGTGACATAAGAATGTGTTGAATGTTGGTTTAGTGCTGAAGAACAAGTTAATACATTGTTCTGAAAGAAGTTGTGTGGTAATTTACAGCTTGATGCGTTGATGGTTGATGCAAATTTTGGGAGAAGAATTTGCTGAAGTGGTTGTTGCATAAATGTTGCTTATGTAGGTTATTGGAGATTGATTTTTTTTGCCAAGGTTAGAGCCGGGATTCAAAGGTTCAAAGGGGCAAGCTTCAAGCTTGGATGAAGGTGGAGATTGTTGATTTGTGATCCAACTTGAATCTAAATTGAAGAAGCGTTACAAGAAGAAGAAAGCTGTTAATGTTCAAGTTTTACCTAGTTTCCCAAATCTGCAGAGTCATGTGAAGTCTAGTGAAATGAGACACAACCAGATACAAATGTATACAAGCATGTAAAGTTGGGGAAGAGAAACATCGTAATAATTGTACAACCTTGTGTCACAAGTTTGGTGAAATTTTGTGAAGTAGTGGAAGGAAAAACCTAGTAAAACCAGGTAAAACTCTGCTAAATAACATTACTGAAGTTGTGCGTTTTTGGAGTCAGTTTGAGCATAAGTGAAGTCTCTGATTGCAACAGAAGGTTCTTTTTATAACCCTAAGCATATATATTTTGCTTCATCCTCTTGTTCAAGCTAAGCCGCAACAAAAGCAGAATTCTTGGTGGCTCTAGAGAGAGAGAGAAAGAAAGAGAAAGTTTGGTGATAGAATTTCTCTTGGGTTTTTTCTTGGTTATCTCTCTTGTTCTTCTTCTTCTTTGTTCATGAGAGTTTGTGCCAAGTTGTTAGCTGAGTGAGTAGCCATGAACAAGTGATTGTAATCTCCGATGAACACCATTTATAATCACATGAAATTATAGTGGAAAAGATGAAAGACCTGATCTCTCTTTCCTGAGATGTAGCTTCCTCACAGCGAGACTTGTTTTTTATGTTTAGATTCATCATGTGTGATCTTGATAAATGATGATTAAAATTGGTTCAAGGTGTATATATAGTAACAAAACAAATAAATTGTATTTACATAGGGAGGAGATATATAGCTCACCAATTTATTTCCAAATCTAATATCGAAACCCACAAAAAGTCGTCTAATGTAACAATCCAATCAAACAAAAGCAAGAGAGTTAAATGTCGATGTCCTCGAGTGAGATCTCCTCTTCTTCGTTTAGCCGTTTCATTTTCTGCAAAAAATAATAACATAATCTTGCTTGTTATTATAGACAGAGAGCCTAACACTACAAAAAGAATAAGATAATACATACAGTGAGGAAAGTTTGAGGATCAAGGAAGCTGGAGGAGCCTAGGATAACTTCTCTGTCAAGCTTCTCTGTAAGTTTGTGGCAGACCCTCAACTGCAACAACCCCGCCACAATATGTATCACTAAATTTACCCCTTTAATTTTACACACAGGTCAGAAATCAATTTAGTTTCTTTCTTCTACCGGTTTTTAAAAAAGTCATTTCGTACCTCAGACCTCGTTGCTCCTCCTACTATAAACACGAATATACGCTGTCCTTTTCTCTTGAACCCACTAGATGCTCGTCCTAAAACCGAGTCACTGAAACAGACACCGAGATTAAACTATATATAACATCAACTATATGTTTCAATATCCTCATCACAGGGCTGATAAATTAAAATACACGGCATTACCTGAAATATCCATCATCAGAAAGATGGCGTCTTGCCCATGTTGGTGTTCGTCTTGAATGAGGCAATACCGGACTCGCTGATGGAGATAGAGAGCCAGAATAAAAGATTGGTTTTGGTTCATTCATACAAGGGTAATCTTGTTTTGGCAAATGACCTTTGCTAAGTTTCTCAACAAGTTCCTGAAAATATTTTACCCAAAGAAACCAAATATTTCACCGATTCTTTATTGCAGACATACAATGAACACAAAATTTTGAATAATTTGAAGACCTCTACGATTGGATAAAAACGAGACAATTGCCATGTTTGAGTTTCGCCAACCCGGTCTCTTCGAGCAGCTCGCTTCTTCTGAGTCACATGGATCAAAAAAGATTCCAATATTAAGATTTTCAAAAAAATCTCAAGTCTCGGACATTATAAGAAAAACAAGAATGAGGACGAATACGAACCTTAAGAACATCAAACTTGAGAGGGAAAGATCCTGTTGTGCTCCTTTTGGACTCCGTAGGTACCGGCCCAAGTAATCTCATATTGTTCACAGCTACTACCTCATCTCCCGACAATTTTGCTAGCTGAATGATTTAATCAACAAGGAAATCATGCTCAAAAATCAATCATCCTTGAGTTCAAGCCTTTCAGGAGATAAATATTGTTTATTACCTCTATCATCTTTCGTCCCTTTTCACCTTCAAACTTCTTCGGATATATTGCCGCGACAATCATAATTAGCCGCAGCTTGCTTTCCTGGTTTATAATCTGGAATTGCACTCATTTTTCCGCACAAAATCTCTGATGTCTGAAACTAAAACTAGAAAGCAGAGCATCTTACATGGTTGGTGCTCAAGAATTTGATAACGTCTTTTCTTCCAGCATCCCCAAACACAAGGTCTTGCTCGAGCTGCCCCAGTTCTCTTAAACCTTGTTCCATGATAGTTCTGTTAATCGTTCTAGCAATCTACAATGACATTAGCCATATTTATTTTAAAAGAACAAAGGGATCTACCTTGTAATGTTAAAGAAATCAATTATCACAATAAAAATACTTTAACAAACTTTCTTCATGGCTTATGTTATAAGCTTAATACTGACCTCAACATGTAGAGAAAGCTTGTCAATTTGCTCACTGTACTGAGGCAAAGCGTGAACCATCTTCTGCAAGTCTTTTGATGAAAGGTCACCGTAGTCTCTGCATATAAGAAGTCATTATGAATCAATCAGTAAAGTTTTAGTGGATCACTTGAACAAGAAAAAAAGGTAAAAACTTGTAACTACTTTGAGCTGTGTTTCAGTTGAGCAGCTTTGTTCTTCGAAACAAAGTTTGTCATCTTCTCGTGCAATCTTTCACTTGCCTGAACAAAAATAGATTACTTTCCACTTAACCCCCATATGAAATCTTAAAGACTGAAAAAGACGAGGCAAGATAATATAGCAATACATACATCTGCAATGTGAACATCACGAAGCTCCACCCAAATGGGATCTTCTTCATCTAGAAGAACCTCCTTCTTCTCAGGATTATCACCAGTTTTACTCGGAACCTATAAACTAAGAAACAAAAGGCAAATTACAATATGCTGTAGCGATGAGTAACAACCAACTTTTACAAGATTTGAATGTGAAACCAAAATGTCACCTCGTATGTGTATTTATTTCCTTCCATATTAAGCAAATCATGGCACATCGCATCGTAAGTCCACTCATGAATGAGAGGTGCAATCTAAAAAGGAGAAGAAGGTTATAAGTGGCGATGACATAACAAGCAGAACCAAGTGATAACTGTCACAGCGAAGATCCCGACCTGGTCTACGGATCGATCCAAGATAAGTAGTTCACATGTTTCAGTCTGAGGAAAATCTTCGATTGTCTGTTTGTATCTTGCCAGACAATTCCATACACTAGCAGCGAGCTTTGTAGGAATCAACTCTCTGTAAGTTGTCATCGTTGTTGCATCAAGAGCTTTGGCTGCACGGTAGCGAACAAAGGGGTATTCCTGTATACCAGGAGAGTTTACAGATATGACTATCACAGGAATTCACACCAAATAAACAAACAAGCTTTGGATTTGTTCCTCGTACCCTCAGGGAGGCCAAAACTGTAGCAATGCGTTTAGCTATCACATTCAAGCAAGCATCTGCTCGTTGATGGTTTTCCTCGTCACTAAAAAGTTCTTCTAGAGCATTTTCGTTATTCGTAGCAAACCCCTGCAGTGGCATAATACAGAGGAGGAATTAAATAACAATAAGCTATACAATTTGGCATGCTCTAAATTGATACGAGTTGGATAGAGCTACGTGAAAAAATGTATTTTGAGTTTGGTCTCAATCAAAGAAACCACGAATCACTTGTAGGTCAAGCATATCAAACTCATTAATAGATATCAACAATAGTCAAACTACACAAATCTTGAGAAATAGACAGAACTCATAGTAGATACCTGGCTGTCCATGCTAATGTACTCCAAATTCATCTGCATATGATGCAAATCCAGTTTTACATTATGCTAACTATATTGCGATAAGGACAAATGAGAAAAAAAAACTAGATATAGAAGAAGCACAGAAGCAACCTCTTTCAGTGCCCCAATTCGTTTCATCGCTCTGATGTCTTTCTTAATGAGAGTAACTAAGCTTCTAGAAACAGGGGAACTAAAGAAAACAAAAGCCCTAAAGCCAAAGTAAAGAAGAGAATAATAATTAATCATACAAAATAAGAGAGTCCATAGATATAAGAAGTTATGAAAAGGGGAAGCAATTGTTTACATACTTCTTGTAAAGTGGTGACTTTCCAGTCATATCTGACAAAAACGCAGAGACACTGGCAAAAGAAAAAAAGAAAAAACAGCAGCTTCAGAAAAAAGAAAAGAAAAGAAGTTCATCGGCGAGAAACTGATGTCATGGGAGAATAGTTACTTCTCTTGGGTCGGTTGAACAAAGTATATGGCCTCCATGGAAACCATAGGTTGTCTATGTTTAGTGATGACCTCAACCACTGGAAAAAGTTACAAAAACATGAAAACACTTGCATTGAAAATAAAAATGCTAAGAAGATTAAAAAAAAAAAAAAAAGATCGATGGGTTGGAGTTGTGGATAAGAAGTTTCTTACGAGAAATGCCTTGTTGCGTGATCTCAGACATTTTGCAGGCAGATGACATAATCTTCACAGTGAACTTGTCGATGACAAGCACCTAATACATAGGTTTACAAATTTTGAGGGAAAGAATGGAAGCAGCTAAAGAAGAAAATCATTGGGTAGAAGTACCTTCCATGTAGATTTGGAGCTGCCATTTTTATCTGGCCTAAGCATTTCATAAAGTAATCCTGAAACCAAAAAGTGACAAAATTCTAAAAATGCAAAAACTGTGTTATCGGCTGATATGCTAAGTTCTTTGGTGTGGTGAAATTACAACAACATTGATCGCAATTCTTTCGACTGGTAGAAACATTAGAATCTTCATTGTGATCTAAATCGAAACCCATAAAACTTATACTTACTAATTCCAACGAAATCCATACGCTTAGAAGCTTCCAAAATTAACACAGAATTGGGTAAGAGAAAGAAAGCTCACTCTCTCTGGTGATTTGCCTGAAATTCTTGTAGTCTCCGCCATTTGAGGACGATCCAAAATCGGAGAAAGACATCGATTTTGTTAGATGCAAACAAAAAAACAAAATCGATTCAAATTTCGAAATCGTGGATCGGAGAAAATGAGAATCTTAGGGTTTGCTTGATGGCGAAGACAACGTTAAAGTAAAGAAACTTGGCGCTTCTAGATTCTCTGGGTCGGCTGCCCGAGCGAGAGAGAGCCCATCAATTTTCAAAACTTTGAATGAGTTTTTTCTTTTTCTCGGACGTGTGTGAAAGTCAAATAGAGGAACATTTATTTATATTATTGAGATAACTGCTAAACGATCCTTTAACTTTACCAAATTTACAAGGTAAGCCATCATATTAAAAAAAAAGAAGTATATATTACACTCGTCCAACTAATATAATGAAAATGACGCATGACATAGTGTGTTTAGTTTCTCTTATTTAAAAAAAAGAAGGATTATTAGTCTCAAACAAATCAAAAGAGATTATTTCTAACTTTTTTAAGTGTTTATCTCCGCCAATAATAAAATGTTTGGAAATATTGCTGGTTAGCATCACAATTTGCCTTTTAAATTTATCAAAAGAATGATCGACTAATTTAATAGATTGGTCTACATGATATAACCGTGGGGCGTAGATTTCGTAGGCTCATTAAGGAAAGGAGAATTCGAGCAAAGAAGAAAGAGTTACTGGGCCGGCAGATTAAAGAGGCTCATCATTGTAACAAGAGTTGGCAACGAGATTGAAGTATCGATTGAGTCAAAGGCAGCTGCGAGGATTCATGGATCTTCGGAGAGTAGGTTTCAGATGTTGTTGACCAACAGATTGGAAGGCTGAGGAATATAAAAGGAAGAAGGGGAGGAGTAAGGCATAGGCTGGCCGAATACATACCTATTAGCATTTACGACATATCAACAGCTTTAATCTTTGTTGTACAATTCTTTTTTTAGCCTCCGATTATAGTCAGTAAAAGTATTCGTTTGATTCATCTTTATCTCTAACGGGATTTACCCCACTTTGTTTTCACCATCCTATTTCTCCAGATCCTAGTTTAGATTAATTGTGGGATCTAACCTCACATTTTGGCGCCGTCTGTGGGGACGAAGTAATCGAATCCCTTACTCCGTTAGCTAAGAAGATGGATCCAATCAATGGTGGTTCGAATCGATCTGAGTCCTCACCACTAACACCGAGCATTAGCTCACCGATTCACGGAGGTTCTGGACTCCCAGAACCTCGNTTGCCTGCCACAGAGGATCGACCAGAACCTGTCAATTCTGGATTGACCTCTCGAAGGCTATATGATGATCCCGTTCCGAGGTCGCTGACACTCGGAGGTTCCGATCAACAGGTTCAACTTGAATCTCAGTTCTCGGCACCGACTGCGAGCTAGGTTTCAGATCAGCTATCCGAAATCTGACAGATGATGTTGCAATTGGTAAACCGAACCCAGGAGAATGAACAATTGGTTCACAAATTAGCATCTCGACATCAACAGATCGAATAGGAGGCGAGGTCTCTGGCCCACTCGTCACAACCTTCGTAGAGACGAGGTTCAGGGGTGACTTTCCAAGATCTCATCACAGACCCGACCTTCCCTCGGGGACGCCTGAAATTCTCTCTTGTTCACACGATGTGTGAAAGGCAGGAGCCTCCTCCTTTGACGCCTAACATAGGAATCATTCCTGCGTCTAACCCATCACCAACCATGGCAATGGGAAGCAACATAGCGAGCATAAGCTTGGAACCTGTTAAGATTTCACAACAAGTAACTGAGCCAAGGCACCACCTGCCTCCTCCACCACCGATACTTAGATCGAGCGATCACGTTCCCATCTCAATTAACGGACGAGCCTCCGAACACGTCACCCTCAGGCATGACTAGTTCATTCCCTTTCCAGGACTCTTAATCGATTACACTAGGCGAAGTAACCCTAGGGTCCGAGAGAGACCTAGACCGTCAGGTACCTGGGACCGAAACCCAGACTGGTTTCAACGATAGCCTCCTAGGCAGGTACCTATCGATGTTTTAGACACCTTACGTTTAGATAGTCCTGATGTTATCCCAAGGTACATGGAAAGAACGCATGCGGCTCTCCAGAAGTTGAATGCGCAGGTCCATAAGGCTACAAGCTCGGCTCTTGAGGTCGAAAATATAATTGAGGAAACCCGAGGGACTCCATTTACTAACAGAATTGCAAAATCTTACATAATAGATACAAGAAAATTCGGATTCCCAAATTCGATGGAACCTCGGACCCTAGGAGCCTTCAGATTATCCATCGTTAAAGTCCACTTCACTCGCGAGGAGTGTGGAGAAGGTTATTGCCGAACCTTTGCTGAGAATCTAACTGGCACAACCCTCAAATGGTTCTCAGGCCTCGAACCAAACTCGATAGATAGCTTTGACCAGCTAACCAGTGCTTTAGTAAAGCAGTATTCGACCCACATTCGAAAATAGGATTCTGAAGCAGACCTGTGGAAGATTCGACAGGGAGTCAGGGATACACTCCGAGCTTACATAGAGAAATTCAAAGCGGTCAGGACCAAGCTCTCGAACCCCAATGATCAATTTGCTATAGAAGCACTCTAAAGAGGGCTCTGGTACCGTTCGGATTTTTGGTCAGAACTCACTATCAACCCTCCTCCCACGATTGATGATGTTCTCCATAGAGCATTCCGATTTATCACTCTCGAGGAGGAGACCGCTGCAATGGATAAAATGCATAAGAAACCTCAAATCTACTCGAAAGCTGACCTCCAAGAGGCAAAAGCTCAAGCTAAGAAGGGTAATTTTTGCAACAACCAGACCCATGGTGAGCATTCTTATGCAGTCGACGAGCCACAACAAGAAAAACTCGTCGCAACCGCAGACAAAGCCCCCTAGACTAAATCATTTGATGAGAAAAAATTTTGTTCTTATCACGAAAGGAAAGATCATTCCAAAGAGGAATGTTGGGACCTTTAGCGTCAATTAGCGGTAAAATTGGCTGCTGGGGAAATAAAAAATCTAGACTTGAGGAAACCTCCACCTTTCCAAAAGAGAGTCCCAAGGGAGGCATCTCCGAAGCGGAACATGTCTCCTAAGAAGGAAACCAATTCGCCACCTACCGCTCCCAAGAAAAGGTTCGACATGATCCTAGGGAAATTTCCAGAAGGAAAAAGCCTCCGTATTGAGGCTATGAAGCCTCTACCTGAAGAAACGGTAGCTGCCTTGTTTGAGAAGGCATCGAATCGGCAGCCTTCTGACTCGAGGGTCAAATATATTCTCGGAGGCTCAGATATTTGTCGAGAGTCCGTGAATGCGATTAAGGGCCATCTGTGAAAGGCTGAGTCCAGTACTCGATCGAGACCATCCGAACAGGAACCTAATACTAAGATCTCTTTCTGAGGAGAGAGCGAGACTTTAGAACTCAATCGACCTCATGATGACGCCTTAATCATAACCCTTAATGTAGCTGGGTATGAGGTGCCCAAGATGATGGTTGACACTGAAAGCTCCGTTGACCTCCTCTTCTACAACGCCTTGAAAGGCATGGAGATAGATGATTAAGAGATCTCAGGTCAGAAGGCTAACCTTGTAGGTTTCTCCGGAGAAACGACCACTTCTCTGGGAACCATCAAACTCATAGTAATTGTTGGAGGGGTTATGAAGATGGTTAACTTCGTGGTAATTGATAAACCAGCCCCATTTCATGCAATACTCGGGAGATCTTGGATTCATTAAATGCGGGCAGTCGCCTCAATGTATCACCAATGTGTGAAATTCCCAACCCCCCACAGGGGTAGCTACAATACAGGGTAGCCAGAAAATATCTAGAGTTTTCTACCTGGGAGGTTTCCAGATTATAAAGGAATCTCCCCAATAGCAATTACAGATCCGGGAGCAGCAAACGATGCAGCAAAACATCCGAGGTCTCCCGCGGAACCTCATTGAGAAAGTTTGCATCGACAAAGCTTACCCTGAAAAATGCGTTCACATCGGGTCAGAATTACCTTCTCGAATCAAGGATAAACTTGTATGCTTCCATACAGAAAATGTCGAAACCTTCGCTTGGAGCACTAGCGACATGAAGGGTATCGATCCATGGGTAACTACACATAAGCTTAACGTAGACCCAACGTTTAGACCTATAAAGCAAAAGAGACGTAAGCTTGGCCACGAGAAGGCTCAAGCCGTCAATGATGACATTGACAAATTAATGAAACCTGACGCAATCCGAGAGATTCAATACCCTGATTGGTTAGTCAACCCGGTGATCGTCAAAAATAAAAATGGGAAATGGAGGACTTGCGTAGACTTCACAGACTTGAACAAAGCATATCCTAAAGACAACTTCCCATTACCCCATATCGACCGCTTAGTCGAAGCCACATCGGGACATCAGTTATCATCCTTTATGGATGCTTTCTCGGGGTACAATCAAATAATGATGGACCCTGAAGACCAGGAAAAACCGCCTTTATAACAGAGCGTTGAACCTACTATTATAAAGTCATGCCCTTTGGGCTGAAAAACGCCGGAGCCACCTACCAAAGGCTCGTCAATAAAATGTTTTCCCAACAACTTGGAAAAACAATGGAGGTCTATATAGATGACATGCTCATCAAATCCTCTAACGGAGATGATCATGTTAGTCACCTCAAAGAGTGCTTTGATATCCTCAACTAGTATGATATGAACTCAACCACGCCAAATGCACCTTCGGGGTACCATCTCGAGAATTCCTCGGGTACCTCGTAACTGAATGAGGAAGCGAAGTTAACCCGAACCAAATAGCCACCTTCCTGGAAATGTCGTCTCAAAAAACAACCAGGGAGGTGCAAAGATTAACCGGACGAATCGTAGCCTTGAACCGATTCATTTCCCTATCAACCCGAGAAATGTCTTCCATTCTACAAACTCCTACGAAACAACAAAAAGTTTCGATGGGACGAAGAATGCAAGGAAGCCTTCAAGCAACTCAAGGCCTACCTTTCCGAGCCTCTAATACTTTCCAAGCCTGTTGAAGGGGAACCATTATACCTTTATATTGTTGTTTCCCCGGCTGCTGTCAGCGGAGTGCTAGTAAGGGAAGAACAGAACGAGCAGAAACTTGTTTACTAGACCAGCAAAAGTCTGATAGACGCCGAAACACGATATTCGACTATGGAGAAGCTAGCTGTGGCGGTAGTAATGGCAGCTAGGAAGCTTCGACCGTACTTCCAGTCACACTCGATCGTCGTAATGACATCTCAGCCTCTATGCTCGATACTGCACAGTCCCATCTTATGCGGACGCCTCGCAAAATGGGCCATCGAGCTCAGCGAATACGATATAGAATATTGACCGCGAACTGCAGCTAAAGCTCATGTTCTAGCTGACTTTGTCATCGAGCTAGCCACGGAACATGTCAACACCGACTCGATAGCCCCAAAATGGACCCTCCATGTCGATGGAACTTCCTCAAAGCAGGGCTCTGGTATTGGTCTAAGGCTAACCTCCTCGACGGGTTAAGTAATAGAGCAATCTTATATATTAGGCTTCAACGCTTCAAACAATGAAGCTGAATATGAAGCATTAATCGCAAGCTTAAAGTTGGCAATAGGACTCGGGATCCGAGAACTAAATGCATACAGTTACTCTCAGCTAGTAGCTAGCCAATTTCAAGGAGAGTACAAAACGAGGGACGAGAGAATGAGGGCATACTTTGAGGTCGTCCAAAACCTCAAAAAATAATTCGATAAATTCGAACTCACGAGGATCCCACGCGGAGAAAACTCCTCCGTCGACGCTCTAGCAGCATCGACCTCCACCTCGGACCCTCTCGTTAAAAGAATTATACCTGTAGAGGGTATAAATAAGCCAAACATCGACATAGCTATAAAAGATGCGATTAAAGGCAACTCGGAAGAACAAGAAGAAAGAGTTCAGCCTCACGAAATAGCTACCGCATCTATCCGAAACGAGTCCCTCACTCAAATCCTCACTACCTTTTGGTTCCCAAAAACTAAAACCCGCAATATCAAAAGGCGAGCCTCTGAAGGCACGAATCAGGTTCCGAGACCAATCATTTATGCAACGGTTAACCCTGAAAACAAAACCCCTCCAAAGGCTAATTCTCATGCTGCCTCTAGGGGCACGACCCAAACCCCATACTCCAATATCAATGCAGAAAGTATTGCTGAGAACAGAGACTCCGGAGAGCCTAATTCCCAGAATACCTCCGGGGGCACGATCCCGACTCAAGAAGAGCTAGGTAACGATCCGGAACCTGAAAATGAACCGACGCAAAATCCCCCCTTATCTCTCCATGACAAGGTACTTGGGAGACAAGATTGGAGAATTCCTATTATGCAATACATTCGGGAGGGTATAGCCCCCCCCCCCCATAAGTGGGAGGCTCGAAAACTCAAGACATTAAGTACAAGGTATTGTATAATCGAATCCAACCTTTACAAACGGAGCATCTAAGGACCATACCTCAGATGCGTCCACGGACCCGATGCTCTCCAACTCATGGCAAAAGTGCATGAAGGCTCATGAAGAAACCACTCAGGTGGTAGAGCACTAGCTATTCGGATTAAAAGACAAGGCTACTTCTGGCCAACCATAATCGCAAACTGCGAGACATACTCCTCCCATTGCGATAACTGCCAGAGACATGCCCCAATAATTCACCAGTCGACTGAGTAATTATCCTCAATATCGGCACCTTATCCTTTTATGAGATGGTCCATGGACGTCGTCGGACCACTCGTGCCCTCGGGTGGACAACAGAAGCTACGCTTTCTATTAGTCCTAACTGACTATTTCACAAAGTGTATAGAAGCGGAAGCTCTCCAACAAGTCACGAATTATGTGGCGGGAGATCGTATGTCGTCACGGATTCCCATACAAAATCGTCACCGATAACGGGTCCCAGTTTATATCTGACAATTTCAGATCGTTCTACGACACTTGGAACATACGCCTTTCTACCTCTACTCCAAGGTATCCTCAAGGGAACGGCCAAGCGGAGGCTGCTAATACCTAAAGAAATGCTTAGGTACCTCAAAGAAATCCTGGGCCGAGAGAATCCCCGAGGTTCTCTGGGCATGTCGAACCACCTCGCGAAGGGCAACCGAAGAGACCCCTTTCTGTCTAGCCTATGGGATGGAAGCCGTTGTTCCCGCCGAAGTCTCGGTTGGAAGTCTCCGGCGAAGCTTATGCACCTCAAAACTAGAGGCTAACAACTAGTTTCTCTTGGATAATCTCGACTTGATCGAGGAACGACGAGATCAAGCCTTCGCCCGCATCCAAAACTATCAGCAGGCGATGGCACAACATTACAATTCTAAGGTCAGGTCGCGAAGATTCATGGTCGGGGACCTTGTACTCCGAAAAGTATTTGATAACACCAAAGAGCGAGGCGCCGGAAAACTAGGCACCAACTGAGAGGGTCCATACCGGATTACCCATGTGGTACGACCCGACGTCTATAAGCTCGTCAAAGTACGAACCGAGGTACCAGAGATACGATCATGGAACGCCATGAATCTCAAGAAATATTACCATTAGGTACCTGAAAAGTTGAACTACGTTAGGCTTGATCCCTCGACAGGGTACGTAGGCAGCTCTTTCGATGAGCGCAGTCCCCACCTTCTCAAGAACTACTATCCCAATAATTCATGTGTCTTGATGGACACATACTTTAGCTATCAGACATTTGACCGATGGGCCTAAGTACATTCAAGACAATTCATCTCTAAATTTCGAGACATGTAGTGTTCCCCTCAACGATCAAATAAATCCAGGTTTCTAGAAACCTAAAAACAATTGAAAGGTCTTAAAATCCTATCAATCAAATCCAGATTCTTAGAAACCTACAAAACAATTGAAAGTTATCAAAATCTTATCAATCAAATCCAGGTTCCTAGAAACCTAAAAACAATTGAAAGGTCCTAAAATCCTATCAATCAAATCCAGGTTCCTAGGAACCTAAAAACAATTCAAAGGTCTGAAAATCCTATCAATCAAATTCAGGTTCCTAGAAACCTCAACACTCAAAGGTCTTAAAATCCTATCAATCATACTCAGGTTCCTATAAACCTAAACATTTAACAAAGTCTTAAAATCCTATCAAACGAATTCAGGTTCCAAGAAACCTTAGCACTCGAAGGTCTTAAAATCCTATCAACCATATTCAGGTTCGTAGAAACATAAACGTTGAACAAGGTCTTAAAACCCAATTGTCTAACTCAATATCCTAGAAACCTGAGTACACGAGAGGTCTTGAAACCTTATCAGTCAAAATCAGGTTCCTAAAAGCCTGAAAAATCGGAAGGTCATAAAAGTATCCCCTCGATTCCGAGAACACAAAGGCTTGAAACGATTAAGGGACCTTGGGTCCCTGACGGTCGAATCTCGAAACCTGAGTCGTTGAAGGTTGCTAGGCCCGCTAGGCATATACAAAGCCTGGATTGTAAAAGGAGCCTTGGAAAGGCACGTATAGAAACTCCTAGAGTGTATAAATGTAGCAAGAGCCCAAAAGTTAAAAAAGCTAACCTAAGACATCGGAGAAATCTCCTACTAAGAAGGCTAAATTATTTGGGTCCTAAACCCGACAAGGACCTTCAGGTCATGTTTAAAATAATAACCATGCAACAATATAAGTAATTTAAATCTGAAATACTTAATAAAAATGCATTGGTATGCATTAAAAAGGTTCAAGAGTTTAAAAGCCTCTCCAGGCTCCAAGGAAATTCGAAAAGAAGCCTCATAAGGCCCAAAGTCTGAAAAACCAACAAAAGAACTTAACATTTTTTAAAAAGAAAAGAGGTTTCAGGCACCATGACCCTCCGTCGCCTGAGCCACACTTCCATCAATAGCTTGCTCTTGAGGCTCGCCGACCGTAGACACTCCTTGGTTAGCTCCCTACTCATCAGTCTGGTCGGGCACACTCGGGTCCAAAGTCGTATCTTCCATGATCCCTAAGCTTTCAGACATCTGAGGAAGAGGAATCTTTGAGACTGAAAAGTCAGAAACGAGAGAATTATCGTAATTCGCAACAACTGAAGGAAGTAAGGCTATTAGACGTTCATGCTCCTCTTGAACACTTTTGATTTCCTTTGAGATAAGTCCCTCCATGAGCTCAACATTGGCCTGAACCTCCTGAGCATAGATCTGGGCAGAAACCTCATTCTTCTTCTTCTGTAATTTCTCCTTAATAGATTCCATAATAATTTCATAGGCTCTAATCACTTCTTTCTTGCCAGCTCTCACAGCTCTTCTAATCTCCGCATCCTTATTTGTAACGAGATACTTGTTAGTAGAAATGAGTTCATTAACTTTGGCGTCAGTAGTCCTCTTCGCACTTTCCAGGGCTAGAATCCTATTACTTTTCACTTTGAGCTCCAAGGTTAGATCGGCAATCTTCCCTTCGTGAATCTCAAGCTGAGATATTAACTCTCCAATCTGAGCCTGAAATCTCGAGGCATCGGACCTGGATCGGTCAAGCATGTCCTTGGTTTCCTGAAATGCAACTTTCACATCCTCTACCTCCTGGATGTCTGGGAAGCCTTCAAAAAGATTCTCATACCCCACCGTCGAACGATGTATGGCGTTGGCCAGCTGAATATAAAATTCATCGGTGAAGTAAAACACTAAAGAAAAAAGTCCAAAGGAAAGAAAGGAGGAAGAACGTTACCTGGCCCATGTAGTAGGACACTTCTAAGTAGCCCGCCTTGTTCCTCAAATTGTTTATAACAGGGAAAGGACATTCGAGTTGCTTCGTATGGCGGATTGTTACGTGGTTGTTTAAAGGAAACAAAAGGCAACTAAGCTTTAAATTTATAAAAGTCTCTTTCCTAACAATCACACAATCCACAAGTGCACGTATATGTCATTATAGTACTTTGGGGTCGAACCACAAGGAGCAAACCTTACCTATATGGATCTAAGCTTTGAGAATACACACTAAAGCCTAATCTAAGCAAATAAGGAAGGTTAGGTTTTGTTTTGGTTTTCTTAATAATCTAGAAATAAAAGCAAGGCAAGAAAGCGAACATAAACTTAAAAGATGCTAACTTGAAATAAACTATAAACTAAGATGATGAACCCATGAATGTTATAATGGATCCACTTAGAAAGATGTTAATGATGGTGTTAGATCAATCTCATATAGTCACTAATCAATATAGTAAACAACTCTCATTGACTAGATTGAAATAGCAAGTATTTGGTTCTCCTAGACATTACATCGAACACCTCTCGGGCGATAAAATTCATACAAGTATAGACCTTAGTTAACTACTCTAAAACCTAGCATTAAGCACACCAAATCCTTTGGAAACCTAAGATTAGCCATCCCTAACACCATACCACAACCTAATCTAAGTAGATCTAAACATCCATGGTTCCATCAAAGAGACTACTTACACAACATAGAGAAAAAGAGAGAAAAGATGAGAAATATACGCATGATCTAATAGATAAAAGATTTGAGATACAAGAGAGACTCTTGATCTAAAAGATCAAGAAAATAAACTTAGAGCTTCATTAAAAGTGTTAAGAAGTAGATAAAAGAGTTATAAAAAGATGTCTTTGTTCTTGGAGGCTAAGGGGGTATTTATACTAAAGATAGAGTGAAAGAAGCCCTAAAGAGGGGTATTTTCGGCCAAGGTTGTCAGTCGTCGACCTCCCAGGTCGATGGGAGCCAACCTAGAGTCGATGGCTGGAAACCTCCAAAGGAAAATGTGTGAGTTGCTGCCCAGGTTGCTGGTCATCGACCCTGGGTAGCTGGCCATCGATCTAAGGGTCGATGGAAGCCAACCTTGAGCAGGTTTTGATGCTTCTTGCTCCTCTTTGATGCCTAGTTTATCTACACCTCTTCCATAGCCTTTTGCTCCTTTTCTCCATGATTTCTTAGCTTTAAATCCACCTTGAATCCATGCCTAGAGCCTCCATAGATCCATCCGAAGTTGCACCTACAAAATGCAAAGAAAATGCTTGCAAATGCAAGATGTTCCTAAACTAGACTCTAGACTCAAACTAATGCATTCTATAACCTTAAATTCCATATATACAACCTAAAAGTGGATGAAACTAAGCTAAAATGAACCTAATTATGCATGAAAATGTATACACATCAACTCCTCTGAACTTGTCCTTTGCTTGTCCTCAAGCAAACAACAAAGACCAATCCCGGAAATGAGGTTTGCAAATGGGAACTCAAAACCAAGATAGGAAAAGTAGTGCCTTATTCCTAATGTCCTCAAGACAAGTAAAATAGTGCAAAGATCATATAATAGTCTAAGTACTTCTCCATTATCATCATAAGACCAACTCTTAGAATCTAAGCTAAGCATCCATAGACTACCTCATCGCCAATTCCTTTTTACATTCAATTAAACATAGGCGTGAGTTCTTTACTTATGGGCAATGCATCTCATCCATTCGGTTTGGAGTTCAAAGAAGGGTTTAATGTAAAGAAGTGTAAAAAGAAGAGGGTTCACTCGATTTTTAGGTTGCTTTCTCTCAAACAAAGGTAGTGCAAGACACTAGGCAAAAGCAAGGTGGTAGCCGAACAATTTATGCATACAAAGCATTTACTTCCT
>OVAN01004805.1:0-24925 GCA_900406275.1 Anastatica hierochuntica
AATTCGCAAATCGCGACTGCCAACCGGATCCACTGATGTTCTTCTCAACATTGATGGGAGTCATAGTCTTGGTATTTTCTTTCATACATTTTTTGGAATGTGGTTCGGATCATGGGTTCTTTGCGTTTGTTATTTGGTGTTTGACATTAAAACACAAGAGCATTATTCGTAACAATCAGTGTTTTATCTTTATACAAGAAGCCCGAGCACGCCGCCACAATGGAAAACATCGCTGAATCCTGAACCCTTGCTGTCCTCGACAAAACAAACAGACGAAAATTAAAGGTACACTGCTGAGAGCAAGTACTCGGATTAGGATTTATAATCTATGGGAGGACGATAAAGGGAAGTTGGAACTTGATTTTGATCCCCATGTAATATAACACTAGAAAGATTTGTTTTAGGAAAAATCAGTTTTTGGACTATAATGTAACAAATGATGTGTGAACTTTTCTACAGGATATTCAACTTAGGGGTGTGAACAGAAATGAGAACAACATCGAAATCGAAATGGCGAAAGCTTATCTTAACTCGAGACATTGCCATACTCACTTAGGGACACTCACAACGTGTAAGCGGTTTAATGTTAGATGAATATATTATTTTATTTGTTCAAGTATAAGTGATAGTGTTTGCTTGAAGGTGATTTATTTCTTATGTGTAGTTTAAAAGTACGTGTTTATATACTGCTAATTGATAGATATGAATCGAATAGTAAATTGATATTCAATGAATTTGTATAGTAAGATCAATATACAGTACATAAAAAAGGGTTGCAACTCTTTTAGGTAGGACATACACCTACTTTCAATTGCTTTTTTTTCTTTCTTTAAACAATTTTTAAAGCTTCTCTAAGTTTTCACAAAAAAAAAAATTTAGGTGGTTGTTGCTTTAAAGATTGGCTTTGTGAAAGATGCTCATCACCACATCGATGTACAAGGTTTCAATGCTTATCAAGGTAATATAAAAACTTTATGCAGGTTTCTTCTCTCACTTAGCCTCTCTTGGTTTTACAATGAGCTTTATGAATATTATGAAATACCATGACTTCTCTTTGTTCTTTATTCAATGTTAGAACTACCAATGTTCTTCAATGAAACTTTTCAAGGGGCTAAAGATATTTAGAGTGCAGTACAATGTTACCCAATACAGAATAATAGTGAGAGAGTATATTTTGTGTAAAATTTGCTATGGGGCTGCAAGGGCTCGGGAGGAAATGGTATGTCACATTTAAATTTTTGGTTGTGTTGATTTTCAACCTTTTCCATATTAGATTTTCTTATACTTGGATTTTCCAAAATTAGTATAGAAAGTTGCAAAACTGTCGCATATGGGTCTTTCGTATAACCAGACTATATCCATTTTCATGTTCTCCATTCGATAACCAGATATAAAACAAATAAAACTATTAAGTTTAAAACAACTAATTTTCCGAGTTTAAGATGATTAAATATTTTAGACTAAAACAAAATTCAAATAATATATGTGGTAAATGGCATCTTATCACTTTTAAGGTTTCTTTAATGTCGGCTATTTTAGAAATTTTCGAATTAGAACATACTTTTCATCTAATTCAGATAATTACTTTTTATTATATTTGGTCGGTTTATGGTTTGAATTAATTTCGGAGGTTTTAAAAAGCTTTTGACCATTTGCTTTTAAAACAAATTTTGAAAGAAATTGGACAAGAGTAGTGTATTTCAATTATGGTCTTCCTCATATCTTCTCTGAGTTTTTCGTTCCTTTTCTTTTCTCTCTGTAAATATATCTAAGCATGTGATAGCCTCTATTAAAAAGAACTGTCTTCCCACACTTATTGCACTACAACATGCGAGTGCGTCTCTGACAATCACTTAGAAACAATAAATTTGTTGTTCCATAAGCTTCTCCTTTTGTTCATTTCTTCTAAACAAATTTACAAAAAAGTAATAAACAGATTTTTGATATTTATATATAAAACTAATATGAAGGTCTAATTTTACATGTTCTAAATGAAAACTTAAAACATAGTTATGTACTATAAAAATAATAATAGAATATTACAAATGATAGTGGTAAAAATTATTTCTTTTATATAAATGATTTACGCATATTATAGAAATAAGTTTTAGAAACTTGAAATAAATTTCAAATCTTTAGAAATAAAAAGCTACAAAGCCCACATTTTAATCTAACATTTCATTACAATTTGTTAAATAATAATATAAAAATTATCATAAGTTGTTTTATTACCATATAATAAAGAACAACTAAAATAACTCTATTTTAGTTTAAAGATTGACTATAGTTCGAGAAAACGTTTTATTTGAAAAATAATAGCAAACTTTTGGTTAGCAAAAAAACCGCGTGTAGCGCGGTCATTTCCCTAGTAAATAATAGAAAAAGTATTATTTGAAAGGATAACGATTAACAAAAAAAAGTTGTGAAACACAAAAGCCCAAAATAAACGACAATATTGAAAATATAGCATTTGACCCCAAAACAAAAATGTAAAGATAAACCTACTAATTAGCAGAATACAACCAATGGAAAGTGTGGCCGTTAGTAGATTATTAAAATCAAGGGGCATGAAGCTTCTGCTTCATATGCCTTAAGGCATGGCCGGCTCTGCTGACGGTCCTCAAGATAATCATTTTTCAATGGTCGACGACATAATCATCACTCCGAGAAGCACAAAACATTTAAAATCAAACTAAGTTATTGTTAATTAGTTTGAACTGAAATTTCATGTAAACTAATATTGTTACAAAAAGAAATTATTGACAGAAAAAAAAGAATTGTTAGAATTAGAATAATATATTGTCGATTTAAAACGTGATTCATTTCAAATTTGTTAGAAAAGGTCCCTGCAATGATGATAATAATTTACATTTAGCAAAAGAAAGTGTAAAACACAAAGAGCATGTGGATTCCCATTATATAAATTTTGAAGGAAATACGAAGATAATTTGTAACCGGTATTAAACCCAAACAAGAGACTTGGCATGCAAGAGAAACATTGATCAAACTTAAAATAGCAAAAACATTGAGTGAAGTCAGAGCTGAAAATGCAGAGAACAATAGGAATGTTTTAACGGTACAAAAGATAGATCATATAAACAGGGCTGATCCAATTAAATATGTTGTCTAAGGGTATCTCCAACCATGACACCAAATTTGGTGTTGAAATTACATTAAATTTGGTGTTTTGGTGTCATATTTTTTTATCATCTCCAACCATAACACCAAATATTACACCAAAGTAATATTATATATTATTTGATGTTTTAAATTTTAATAGTCTTTATATTTTTATTATTTGTAATTGATAAATAATTATTTTATCACACTTACATATTATGTTTGTTAATTTTTTTTTAATTTTATGTTTATAAAATTTATTTACATTTATATTATTTTTGTTTTTACAATATTATACTTTTATTTATTTATTTTATATTAAAATTTAATTATATTCAAATTACAAAACAATTAATTATGAAAAGCACATAACAAAATAATATATTTTTGTTAATAAAATTTGTATTAGTTAGTAATACAAATTTAACTATATTATAAAAATGTTTAGTGAATAAAATATGTGTTTTAAATATTTGGTGTGATGAATAGTGTTACACCAAATTTGGTGTAACACTATTCACTTTAAACCAAATTTGGTGTAATGGTGTTATTTTTAGTGTTCCATTGGAGATGAAATTACACCAAATTTGGTGTTTTGGAGTCCCATTGAAGTTGGCCTCAAGCCTATATAATATTTGATGCCCTTTTGTATTTAAACATATAAAAAATTGGCACAAAGTATTTCAACTTTTATGTGTTTGTATAAAATGCTTCATTAAACGTAAAAGAAAGAAGATAGTTTTGTTAAATACAACCATTAACTCTAACAGAATATTAAACCAACTAGACCATGACTTAACCAACTGTACCAATTGTGTAAACCAACATTATATTCTCTGATACTCCCCCTCAAGATGGAAGTAGAATATTTTCATCTTGGATTAATGAAGTGAAAAACAAGGAATGTCTTGATGATCTCTCTTTATTTTTGTTAATGAGATATAACCCTGTGAACTTCAGGTATCTTGTGTGGTTGGAGAAGCTTGACTTTGTAATGAGCTTCATAAACCACAAACCAATCTATATTGAAGGAAAGCAGAGAACTGTAGTAAACCACAATGTGCATCTCCTTGTGCATTTGATTTCTTCAATCTTCTCAAGGAACTTCTCCATACTAGTAGCAGGTCGTAGACACAACAAGAATCTGGTGGTCTTGGTGAAGATCCATAGGGAAAATCAAAGATGGTTTTTAAACTTGTTGCTTGAGTTATAATCTTTTGACCAACAAAATATTCATTGTCATGAACCAAAACAGTAGGATAAATTCCTGCTTTCTTGTAGAAGTAGACTCTTCTTTGTCCTTGAAGAAAAACGTGAGACATTGTTTGCATCATCAGTCTGTGTATTGCTTTGGCATGACTGAAATAAGTCAACAAGAAATAGCATTGCGCAGATGCTACTTTCATCTTCATAGTCAATCCATTAACCCCTTGAAATCCATGACTTAAACTCACAATATAGACCATATCAACACACAGAAAATCACTAATGGATAGTGAATTCTTCTCTAAGAAGCTACTAAGTCTAGTGAATTTGTTCTGAGAACAAACTATAATCAATTTGTCTTTGTTCCACTCACTTGAAGACAACTTCAACCAAACTATGTTGAATATGAAAACAGGATGCTTTAACCACATTAACTCTCCTTTAACAATTCCACACGAAGAATATCTACTTCCCACAAGCTTCCGTACGGCAACAACATCACTATATACGATTCCAGAACCTATAATATTAGATAATAAAGCCTTAATGCACATACAAACTGCAGTAGATTCTCGTGACCTTGTAAGGGATCCATATATGAGCTGGAACTCCAAATTGAACCACAAATTATCTTCAAACAGTATACCCACTAGTTTCATGTAAGAGATCAACATAAACCAGAGATTTAAATGATGAACCATTGCAACTTTCACAGTGGCATTAAAGCCATGAGATACATCATCGATTGGAGATGTTAACATTTTTAATTCTCCAAAGCTTCGCAAAAGTAGTACACCAACAACTTCAGTGATTTGTAAGCATCTTTTACTAACATTCCAAACATGATTATGCCTTAAATGTTTTAGCCAAAACTCCCCCTTTCTATGAACACCTCTATTTGATGAATATCTCCAAAACTCAACACCATTAACAAGACTTAACATTCCAGAACTTATATCACTAACTCCTGATTCAACGTAGCTAGCTTCCAAGTTGTGTCTAACAGCAATATATTCTCTGAGTTTTACAATTCCAGAATCCAAATAAGGAGCAAGTGCAGTAAGGGAGAATGTACCAGGTCGATGAAGTTTCTCCACGTGAAAGAGGCTAGGCATAGCTCCGCTGGTCTTGACAAAGATCTAAAATCATAAATGAGACTGAGCTTGACAATGTTTGTTTCAAGAACTAGTACTAACGTCTGTCTCGAAGAGAGAGCTATTAGAAGAGCAAATTTCAATCTCGCAAACTTCGATTCGCAAACAAACGTGAAAACAAAATTGATGGAATCAAATTATTAGAAGCACGATCAGATTTGATAACCGATCGGAAAGATGAAATGAAGAAGAACAATCTCGAGATGACAGAGAATCTCGACGGGAATAAGCAATCAGATCGAGATCGAGATGATGATGAACCTCGACGGGAATAAGAAAATAGATCGAGATGATGACGCCAGGAATAAGCAACTGACGGAAGAGTCTCGCCGGGAATAAGCAGCCAACGTATCTGAGACTAAGAAGCTTGAAACTCGATCGATTCAAACGAAAAACAGATCAAACCGATCGAAAAGAGATGGAAAATCAAAATGTGAAGATGAATCAAAGAAAAATCAACAAAAATCAGAGTATTTTGCGGAAGATTGAATGAAGCTAGAGATGAAAAAGCTCTGATATCATTTCAACTTTTATGTGTTTGTATAAAATGCTTCATTAAACGTAAAAGAAAGAAGATAGTTTTGTTAAATACAACCATTAACTCTAACAGAATATTAAACCAACTAGACCATGACTTAACCAACTGTACCAACTGTGTAAACCAACATTATATTTTCTGATAAAGTGGCTAAAGGAGGTTTGAACCTGCCATGACTAAGTTGCAAGAAAAGCTACAAACCGCTAGACCATAGTAGCCTTTTGTAAATATGCTATAATAGACCATCTCCAAACCATTGCTATTTTTGATTCTATATGCTATAATAGAGTAAAATCTATTTCATCCCACCTCTATTTCTTTTCTTTTTCTTTGTCAACCACACATTAATCAGAAAGTCACTCCAGCATTGGTTGTCCAACCCGGAGGATAGGAGTTTACAAAGATATCATTAGAGTAAATAATTCAGACTCCCCGAGCTTGTCAGTCTGCTTGTGTATTCACCGTACGCGGGATAGTAGAGATTGAGAATTCAGGGGTAGTGTCCACAGAGTCGCTGAAAGTTGTGAATGGGATTTAAGAATGCCGGTCAGTCATTCGGATGTTGCAGGATGTTGCAAGATGTTGAGAAGTTCTAAACTATCCGTCTCAAAGGATTGACAATATATTCGGCGATTATGGAGCTCCTCCATTGTCCATAGCAAAGCTTCCAACTCTGAGTGCAAAGGAGAAAGGCTTCGATGACAACATTTTGCTCCTACTAATATTATCGAGTTATCCCTATCTTTGCAAATCCACCCAAGACCGGAAGTGGGGTCCGATTGTTTCCAAGATCCATCTATTCGACAGACTAGTCCATCTGATCGTGTACTCTTAATACATATTTGTTCTTCAACCGGGATTGGTTGTACTTGAGCCTCTGCCCAAGCTGCCATGTCAGTCTCTACATCTTTTAGAATATCCGTGGCTACAAGCTGAACACCTTGAAACACCAAATGATTATGTGCTTTCCAAATAAGCCACCATATCCAAGGGAACATATCAGATTTCCTACCGTGGTTTCTCGTGGGACTTCGCCAGAATAGGTAATCCATATTAGTATACAGTGAACCTGTAGGAAAGTCCTCTAGATTCGGCGGGTGACGAAAGGATTGCTAAATCTGCCTAATCGAATCACATTCGAAGAAAACATCATTGATAGAGTTTGCTATTTGTTCTTCTAAAATAGAGGTTGCTATTTTTTCCTCTATATTTAAGAGGGAAAATAGCATTCCTCTATAATAGAGACATACTTTTTTATCTACACAATAATCCTTTAACTTTTTGTGATTATAATTAAAATACATGTTTATGAAAAATAACATTTTTTTACATATAAAACACAACTTTTTGGTTTACATAATAACTTTTAATTTTTTTACAATTATAAACAATATTATTATTTTATTTGAAAGTCTAACTTTTTATGTAACAAATGATATTTTAATTTTATATTTAAAACTAAAATCATTAATTATAATTTAATTATTTAAAGTTCCACATAGACTTTACATATATTGATAACATATTTAAGTTGAACTTAAATATTAATTAATACAACATATTTAACAACTTAATACTCTGGTTATTTATTTGTTTTTTATAATATCATTTTTAAATAAAGTAATTATTTTAAATAATATTGCAACTTTATGAAACTTTTTCAAAAATTATAATAAATGAGTTAATTTTTAACATTATAAGTAGAAGGTGTTAATTGTAAAATTAAAAAAGAATATTTTAGGAATATTCTTTTTTAGAGAAAGAAATAGAGATATACTTTGGAGAAAAAATCCCCTCTATTATAGAGGGAAAAATAGAGGAATACATTGGAGATGGTCTTAGTATTTCCCAATGTGTTACTCTCAAGTTATCCTCTTCAAACTACCTTCCATGGAAAACACAATTTGAATCCTTCATTTCAAGTCAATCTATGCTTGGATTTGTGAATGGGGCTTCTCCTCGACCATCTCCCACTATCACTGTTAGAAATGGAGATGTGGTATCAGAGGAAGCCAATCCTGACTTCGGAAAATGGATCAAAAGGGATCATCTTATCATGGCCTGAATCTTTGGTTCATTAACATAATGATCTGTCTGCGGTTTGCACTCCTAACACGAAGTCTGCATGAGCCTTCAAAGAAATTCAACAGGGTCTCATCAACCAGAAAGTTAGATATGCAGAGAAAACTCCAAGGTATGTTCAAGAATCAGAAAAGAAAGTCTGCATATCTAGCTGAGGTTAAGTCTGTGTGTGATCAACTAGACTCCATAGGACATCCCATTCCAGAACCTGAAATGATTTATGGAGCCTTAAAGGGTCTAGGAAAGAAATATGAAGATATAAGTACAGACATTGAAAACTCAATGGACTCTGAAACTCAGCCTTGCTTTGAAGATTTCTACAAACTTGTAGGCTTTGATGAAAAATTGCAAGCTTACTCTGTCATGACATAACCATCTCCTCATCTTGCCTTTGCTGCTGAAGGATACTCTGGTTTCTCCAATAGAGGAAGAGGTTCATCCTACACTCGGGGTCATAGAGGAGGGGGAAACTTTTCAACTCGAGGTAGAGGTTTTTCTCAGCATAACTACTCCAACTCTGGTGAACAAGGCTCAAAACCAACCTGCCAAATATTTGGAAGACATGGGCATGGGGCATTGCAATGTTGGAAGAGATTTAATCACTCATACCAAAGTGATCAATCTCACAATTCTTTAGGTGCTCTAAAGATCTCAGATGAAGAACACCAAAAGGAAAATGACAGGTATCCTGATTCTGGAGCATCCACACACATCACTCAATCTGAATTAAATCTAAAAAACTCTCAGCCTTACACATGAAATGATTCGATCATGGTAGGAAATGTTGAATTTCTTCCCATTACTCACATTGGATCCATTGTCCTTCCAGTCATGACAGGTATGTTGCATTTGAACAATGTCTTGGTTTACCCTGATATAACTAAGAATATGTTTTCTGTTTCAAAACTTACTTGTGACTATCCATGTGAACTCACATTTGACTGTGATGGGGTGGTTGTTAAGGACAAAAAGACACATTAACTCCTCACTCAGGGTAGAAGAAGTGATGGACTCTATCCGGTGGAAAATCTCAGTTTATAACTCTACAAGACAAGTTACAACAAATCTTGAAGTGTGGCATCATAGACTGGGACATCCAAGCTATCAAATTCTACAAGTTCTATCAAACAAGAACTATTTTTTATAAATAAAGTAGCTCATAAGCTTTGTGAATCTTGTCAGATTGGGAAAAGCACAAGACTTCCTCTTTTAGTTTCAGATTTTGTTGCTTCTAGATTCTTATAGAGGATTCATTGTGATCTTTGGGGTCCCTCTCCTATCATATCAATGGATGGTTTTTAGTTCTATGTGATCTTCATTGATAATTACTCAAGATTTTGTTGGTTTTATCCCTTGAAGCATAAATCAAACTTCTTCACAATCTTCAAAATATTTCAGAGCCAATGTGAAAATCTACTAAACCAGAAGTTAAGTATGTTTCAGTGTGATGGGGGTGGGGAATTTGTAAGTAATAACTTCCTCAACCCCTTATCAGAATGTGAAATAAAGCAACTCATATCATGTCCTTACACCCCTCAACAAAATGGAACTGCTAAGAGAAAACATAGACACATTGTTGAGTTAAGCCTATCAATGATGTTTGAAAGTAAGGTTCCTCAAGCCTACTGTCTATTGGGTGGAAGCATTCTTCACAAGTAACTTCCTCATCAACTTATTGCCTCATTCATCCTCTGATAATTATAAAAGTCCTTTAGAGAAGCTGTTTGGAAAGCCACCAATATACACTTCTCTGAGGACCTTCGGTTGTGCTTGTTACCCTTCCTTGAGACCTTATGTGACAAATAAGCTGGATCCTCGTTCTTTGAAGTGTGTCTTTCTTGGCTACAATGAGAAATAAAAAGGATATAGATGTGTCTATCCACCAAAAGGAAAGGTATATATAGTAGACATGTTTTATTTGATGAGTTTGACTTTCCATTCTCAAAAGAGTACAACAACTATCATTCAAATGAGGCTACTCCTTTGATTCAGGCTTGGAGATTAAAGGATATACAAGCTCAACCTGAAAACTTACATAGTGAAGCCTCTGATAACTCAGAACGTATGACACATAAAGTTCCTTTACGGGAACCTCTTGCAGAAAATGTATCGGAAGAAGAATTTGATGAACTCTCCGGAGATAAGCCAACTCAAAACTCTCATGAACAACTGTCACCTCAAATCACTCCTTATCCTTTCCTTACAAGAACTTGTTATGAATCAAAACCTAAAGTGCCTGAGATGAATCTTGAAAACTATCCTCTTATACAACCAACCATCAAGAATGAACATACAATGATAACAAGAGGTAGATCAGGAATTTACAAACCAAATCCTAGATATGCCCTTCTTGTGGTAAAAGGAGCTTAATACTATAACTGAAGCTCTAGAACATGAAGGGTGGAATGGTGTAATGAATGAAGAAATGGGAACCGACAAAGAAACACACACTTATGACTTGGTTCCTAGAAATTCTGACATGAATGTTCGTGGGTGCATGTGGATTTTTAGTGAGAACTCAAAACTGATGAAACTCTGGACATACTAAGAACTAAACTTGTTGCAAAGGGATTCCTTCACAAAGAAGGAGTTGATTATGTGGAAACATACAACCCTATTGTCAAGACAGCCAAGTAAGATGAATGTTTCACACTGCAACTACAAGTAAGTGGGAACTAAAACAATTAGATGTAAAGAACGCTTTCCTACATGAAGACCATGAAGAAAAAGTTTATATGTTTCAACCTCTTGGTTTTGAAAGCAAAGAACATCCTGATTATGTTTGCAGACTAAGAAAGGCTCTCTACGGTTTAAAAATGCCAAGGACTTAGTTTGATAAGTTTACAAACTATTTGATTGAGTATGGGTTTTCTTGTAGTAAAGTTGATCCTTCGCTCTTCACATACACAAAAGGAAGTGACATTCTATTATTACTATTGTATGTTGATGATATGGTGGTTACATGAAATAGGAAAAGTCTGGTACAATCATTCATTGACAATCTTAGTAATGAATTCAAGATAAAAGATATTGGGTTGCAACATTATTTCTTGGGGATACAGGTAACTTATAAAGAAAAAGGATTATTCCTCTACCAGTAAAAGTATGCTCAAGACCTTCTTGAAGCTGCAGGAATGCTGGATTGCTCTTCCATGCCTACTCTACTTCCTCTGCAGCTAAACAAAGTACTTTTATGAGGAAAAAAGTTCTCGGAACCAACATACTTTAGAATCTTGGAAGGAAAGCTTCAATATCTTACTCTCACCAGACCAGATTTCCAGTTTGCTGTCAATTTTGTCTGTCAAAAGATGCATTCCCCAGCAATATCAGACTTTCAACTCCTAAAAAGATACTCAAATATGTAAAGGGCACTATATAACATGGATTGTTCTTTACATCAGAAACATATTCAACTTTGAGAGCTTACAGTGATTTAGACTTGGCTGGATGCCCTCAAACCAGGTGCTCAGCTGGTGGCTTCTACACGTTCCTTGGCTTTAATTTGATATCTTGGTCTGCCCAAGAATAGCCTACAGTGTCTGGATCATCCACAAAAGCTAAATACATGGCACTCTCTAACACAACTGCAAAGATGAAATGGATGTGTACTCTCATGAAAGATCTTGGCTTGTCTCATCTGAATCTTCCTGAACTATACTGTGATAATCTGTCAGCCATATATTTATCAGCAAATCCAACCCTCCACAAGAGATCAAAGCACTTTGATACATATTATCACTACATCAGAGAGAGTAGCACTTGGAGCTTTAGTGGTCAAACATGTTCCAGCATCTCAACAATTGGCTGACATCTTCACAAAATCACTATCTCAAGCTGTTTTCTTCTCGTTAAGGTTCAAACTTGGTGTTGGAACTTCTCCCACCACACGTTTGACGGGGGGGGGGGGGGGGGTTTAAACCCAAAAAAAANCAAGAGACTTGGCCTGCAAGAGAAACATTGGTCATGCCTAAAATAGCAAAAAAAAATTGACTAAAGTCAGAGCTGAAAATGTAGAGAACAAAAGGAATGCTTTAACGGTATAAAAGACAGATCATATAAAGGAAAAAGCGATCATCAAGCTCACACCTGCAAGGACAAGTCTCTGCAACCTAAAGGAAAATCTCACTCTCCATAACAGTTTTGCATTACTAGCAAATGGATAAGATTAAAGTGCCTTAGCTGTATTTTGTCCTTTGTGATGTAATAGCTCTATAAAAGCAAATCCTGTAAAATCTTAAGCTTGAATCAATGAAAGATTAAAATTTTATTCTTCTTTACATATAACTGGATCAAATTTTGGATGAATTTGCTAAAAATACATCCATAAAACATTATTTAATCTTCTTGGATTTGGCAAAAAAAGAAATTATATTGGAAGTGAATTACAATTTTCCCCCAAATCTATAACAAAAAACAAGAAAAAAAGAAAGAGGAGGCAAAGAAGTAAAAAAAGTTGGGTGAATTGGCGTAATATCATAAAAACACACATATTAGCTGATATAGCTATTTGTATTTTTCAGTAATTTTAAATAAAAAAGTGGATAATACGCTTTTATCCCTTAAAGCACTTTGGAAAGAAATGCCATGCCACCCGACGATCTTTTGGAAGATCTTCTGCACATGAGGTGGCGCACGCAACAGTCAACATCATTACCATGACTATCTCTCTCGCCAAATTCAAAATTTTATTTCCCACCCTAAACGTGTGGCTGAGAAACCATCTCTCTATCATTAAATAACACAGAGACTATCTCTTTCGCCTAACTGTTCTATGCAAAAGCAATAAAGCCTATCTCTGTTGTAACCATGGTTGAAAGTAGTTGTGACGAGGTAAAAAGCTTTATAGTGTTTTTATAGTCGATATATAATTTAATAGACGTGTTACCAGTTCACTGATAGATAGTTCAACTATATTATCCTCTGGTTAGATGTTACAGATCTGATGGTTTAAATGCAAACTCAGTAATATCTATTTCTGATGTTAGTTAATGATGTTCCATGAATATTGCTAACTTTTAAGAAAGGATCAATATCTAGATATATGTGTATATATATATACTCTCTATTTAATGTTTTTTACTTACATTGTCCATGCATGTTGTCTGATCATGTTTTTTGTTTGTAAAACAGACAACCCAGAAAGACTAGCTCCTTCTAGTAATTGGCACTTGGGACAGAGCTGATGTTGGAGTCTAGCATTTTGCAACTGACGAAGAGCACAAACACAAGTGGGTATAGCTAATATTAGGCATGACATACATCGAACTCGTAAAAACTGTTCGTCATGCTTTATCCGTTAAAAAGCCTAAAACTTATGTTAAACTAACATACCAATATCTGGAGTGGATGGATGTTGGTGAAGGAATCAGAACACCACCACAATACATCTCAGAGGATGCGAATGTGGACATGTTCATCCAGCTAAGACGTCAAATCGAGGAAGTAAATTTGTTTGTGACTATTTTCAATGGAAAACCAACACTGATAGACGTAAACAACAAAATAGAACGAATATGTAACAAGGTGTACCAAAAAAACTGGGACAATGGTTCATCTGCAAATGATTCATGAAGCGACAGTGTAGATTATTGGCATGAATTTGCAATGGACGAAACTCCTGCCTAGTCAAAGCTAGCTAAAAATCTTCTACCAGAGTTCAATGCTGCCGCAAATAGTCGAAATATTCCCAGAGCAACAAATGGAACAAGTATTCCAACAGAGAGCATTATAATTCGGTTGGTTACACCAATTGATGGAAAAATTGATAAAGGAAAGGGCCTGATGATAGAGATTGCTGACACTAGCAAGCATCATATGGTTGATACACGAAACATTGGGAAAAGAAATCTAAACATACGGGATGATCCTCCGTTGGTTGATGAACGAAGCATTCCCAAAGGAATCTGACGATTCAAGATGAACACATTAATAATGCAGCCACATGACAAAATCATAATGGGGATGGAACTCCAAAGGCACATCATTGTGTTGTTACCGAAGCAATTGATGACGAAGCCGATAATGACATGTCTATAAGACAGTTTGGTCGATTAACTATTTGGAAGGGGGGGCAGAAGCTGCACTTTCTAAATATTTAAATGGTAAGAGCGATAATCCAGCTCGTTTCATGCGTGACGCGCCTCCTTTCTTTAATGATCTCATGGATGACGGTAACATTATGTTAAAATTTACATAGTCGTTATATGTATTATAGAACATCTATAGTAGATAGTCTGACCACTTTTCACGGTAGACATTGATGCAGCTGTGCAAGGCGTTGAGTACAAGGGTGATGCTCTATTTGTGGGAAGAGTTCTCAAATCAAAAGATGACTGCAATATCAAGATTGCAATCTACACAATCAACCGGAAGTTCCATTTCTGAACTAAACGATCTACGCCAACATACATGGTGATTAAGTGTATCTCACTCAAATGTCCAAGTCATGTTTACAAATCAGTTGTGTACGAGTCAGAGAGTTTTCAGATCCGCCAAGCCACACTGATACATACTTGCACAATTGATGAAAGGAGAAACTACCACAAGCTGGCTACAACACAAGTGATATGGAACATTATGGCATCACATTACGTAGGAGTCAAGTCAGGCCACACGTTAAGTAGAGAGTTTTCAAATCCGCCAAGCCACACTGATACATACTTGCGCAATTGATGAAAGGAGAAGCTACCACAAGCTGGCTACAACACAAGTAATAGGGAACATTATGGCATCACATTACGTAGGAGTCAAGTTAGGCCCCACCCCGGGAGCAATAAGGAAGATACTACTGGATGAATATCATGTTAATATTTTTTATTGGAAAGCTTGGCAAGCAAGAGAATGTGCGATGGACCACGCACTTGGCACAATTGCTTGCAGCTATGTTGTGTTATCAACATACTTCAAACTTTTTGGGCAAAACAACCCTGGAAGCCTATCTTTCATGGAATATGATGAGTTACCAGATGAAAATTTCAGGTTTAAGTATTGTTTCATTACGTTAATTGGTGTGATTAATGGTTACCAGTGGATGCGAAATGTCATAGTAATTGATGTCACTTCCCTCAAAGCCCGATATGGAGGATGTTTAATTTCAGCCTCTTGCCAAGACGCCAACTTTCAAATCTTTCTGATTGCTTACGGTATCGTGGATGGCGAAACTGATGCTGCATGGAAGTGGTTCTTCCAGAAACTCAATACATTTTTCCCTGGTGAACAAGACTTAGTCTTTATATAAGATTGACATGCAAGCATAAGCAATGGGTTAGATAAGGTAATATAACAAACAAAATAGACAGCCTATAATATAGTATGTCTATTCATTTGAATTCTATATCATATAAACTGCGATATGCCTGATTTTAATCGTAGTTATGTTGTTTTTGTTTTCCCTCTTGTAAATTGGTTTACAAATCTGCCGTTCATGGTGCATGCACGATTCATATTTATTGAAACATCAAGGTTCTTTACAAGCCTACCCGAGTGGCTATGTTGTTTTCCAAAGCCTCAAGATGCTACACGGTTGAGGAATCAATGGAATATCCGCTGAGATTCAACACCTAATCCCTGCATGTGCTTCTTACTTAGTAGACATTGGTACATACACGTGTTTTAAAAAGTATATGAATTCAAAATTTGTAGACATACTGATTACCCATAGCACGACTATTCATTATCATAAAAAGGACTTACCACCTAATCTAGTCTGACTTTGAAATGCACTACAATTTGGTTTTAGGTTTGATTATTGGACTAAATGTCATCTCAAGTGGCCGAGGTACAATATCATGGATCCAAACATCGTAGAGTCATGAAATAATGTGGTCAAGGAGGCAAGAGAATTTCCACTTATATGTAATCTTGAATACATACGCACACAAGTCATGTCATGGTTCACAATAAGGAGATCAAAAGCCTTTTCCAAAACTGGATCATTAACCCCCAAAGTCCGTAAACGTTTAGAAAGAAATTACAATGCTTCAACAGCGTATGCTGTGCGACCATTCAGTTTTTTTAATTCAAAGTTCAAACACAAAAAGGGGCATCTCACATTGTTAAATTAGAAGCGTAAAGCTGCTCGTGTAGGGAGTACCAATTGATTGGGATACCGTGTGATCATGCATTGGTTGCGGCACGAAAGAGCGGATTAGCAACATACTCGATGGTGTGCGAGTATTACTATGTTGAGGCGTGGAAGAATTTGTACATGGCAAAAATTTATCCAATTCCAGCAGTAGGTGGGTTAGTTATATCAAGATTAGAAGGATTGTCAGCTAATAATGCATTGCCTCCAAAGACCAGGCGTTCACCAAGATGACAAAAAAAAGGATCCAATCACGTGGAGAACTTAAGGTTAAAGTCTATCTTTTTTATACATAGAATGACTACTATTTATAGACATACTATATAACAAACACCATACACTTGACATTTTCAGCGTAAACAATCGCAGAATAAAAAGCAATGCAGCATGTGTTTTGGTGTTGGGCATAACAAAGCTTCATGTCGCAGTGCAATATGAAGTTATATCGATGGATAACGAGAGTTTGTGTTTTTTGGAAGCTCAGGGTGGTTGGCTATATTAAGACTCATATTTGCGGATTTAACATGCATCAATTTTACCATATCGGCGAAATAGTTAGATATGTACTTTGACAGTTACATAGCTTTCTATTTTGTTAATTAACTAGCTTGCTTGTTTTTTATATTTATATCTAATGTATCAAGCCAAGCATGAACCCTGCAAGTTACTTATTTTGATGTAATATATATGCAAGTGAACTAAAATATTATATGCTTGGGATGATGCGAGCGAACCCTTGTGGACATATTAAAATAGCATTAATATAGTCATATAGACCGACTATATTTTGAAATAGTTTGTCTACAAATGTATCTATAACGACAAATGAGTGCATCGGTCACTGTATATGTAAATACACATCTACAAAAATTATAAGGACAACAAACGGTATAATAAAAGTCTAAAAACTACTAAGCCATAGATCACCCGTTAATAGTGCTAGAAACAAAAAAGCAGATAGGTAATATGTTTCGCATCACGTGTTTTACTTAAAGTATGATTAATACATAGAACAACACATTAAACACCATTCACACACGAATGGGCTTCGCCTGCAGTGCGTCAAAGGTAGTCATCGCGTAGTGTTTTGCTGCATGATGCAACACATTCATCAATGGTTGCAAAGTCTTCAACGTTGTCAGTTGCATGCTTCTCGAGTAGAACTAGAGTTGTGATCCCAAACTGGCTTGAGATTAAACAAAATGAAACGATTGGAAAAAACTCTCATTATTTGATCTTACATGTCATAAGAAAAGTACCTTCCTTCATCGGCACTTGTGGAACAGCCAGTGGTTGTATAGCAAAAGAATGGAGGAGACAGTTTCTTGATTCAACATTCAATAAATGCCTCCTTATAAAATAAGGTAGAAGTACAACGGTGCGCTTCATTGTTGCCTTAGCATCTTCAAATGCCGTTCAGCTCTCGGTCGAGTTCAAAATCTTAATACTCCAAGATGGACTGTAAACACGGTCCATATCTTGAAACCATGCAGAGCGACCCACCCATGCTCGGCCCAAATCAGATGAAAAAAAATTCGCTTTTGTTGATTGCTTTATGCCACAAAATACAATTTCGGTTTAGTTCATAAAGGAAGTTGGAAGGCATGAAATCAAAGTGGTTGTCGCGTGTGCTGTTACGACGAAGTTAAAAAAATCTAACAAGCATCTCCATATCCTGGAAAATAAAAAAATGTAAAGAAAATTCACTTAGAGCATCACCATAGGAAGACCACAAATAGTAGCAAGACTAAGTAATAAAAAATAGAAAGCCTATTCGGTTATACTATACACATAAAAAGATTATTTTCAATATAGACACTCTATCTTTTATTAATAAATATGGATTTGACAATAGGTTAATCCATACAAACCAAAGAAATTTTTTCATACCTCCGGATTTAGCAGTGACTCGCCTCCCAATATAAGAAGGAAAACAATGTTATCAGTGTTTATGTTCGGATTAAGTTTGTACAAGGAACATAACGAAAACAACAACAAAAATAGGCACATATTGACAAACCGTCTATTTATGGAACCAATTATGTATGTCTGGTAGATGCTTACATTACCTTTCCCATTTCCTTGAGAAACTTGTCGAATCGATTTCCTTTTGGAACAGCAAATGGCAAAAATTTCCCAATGATAGGAGGGACGATTTTGCGCTTCTTCGCCGCTGCATTGTCAACGTTTTCTGCTGGTCGCTTTGACTTCGTCAAGGTTGATGTAAACTTCTTTGTAACTTGTCTAACATGCGTACTAGCACGTCGTTCCCCGGCAGCATTGCTAGGCTTATCATATGTGTTCTTAGCAGGCACGGTGCGTACAACCTGACATCAAGTACATTGTGTCAAATAAATGTACGAAAATTGTATAGATATAATATATAGATATTTTTTAGTCGTGCACGCTTTTTTGTAATCGAACGTTGACCCACGTATTATAGCATTTGGGATCTCCTTGCCAATGACACTACCAGTCAGATCTGCGGCAATGGGTTTCTCCATCTGCGTCAGACCGAGTGAGAAAGAAGGAGGCTCGATAGTAATCTTTGGCTCATCTGTTTTTGATCCACAAGTATGTGACTGGGTGTCCTCATTTTTCAGTTTTGAATTTTTCCTAACCATGAAAGAATAGTATGTCAATATGCCAATAGATATTGACAACATATATATGATCATATATCATGATTCACATAGAATAACAGTCTACTAACCATTGATGTTGGTCTATCTTTATATGCAGTTTTCTCATCTTGTTCAAGACTCTCTTCGTGACTGGTACTATCTTGTCCATCGAGATTCACGCCAATAGTATTTGTTGGTGCATCCTATTTATATTCAAGTTTTTTTAAGATGTATGTCATTAGAAACAATATATTTTGTATAGCCAAGGTTATGCAGTCACGTACTTTACGTGAAGACGTCAAATCATCATTTTTTTCGCTCCCAGACGCTCCTCGAGCATTAGCTGGGAACATATCAATATTATCTCCTCTACATTCTTCTTTCTGCGTCACTGGCGGCACATTAACGCCTGATAAACAACGTGAAAAAGTAGATAAATAAAACATATATGTCAAACAGAATGTATATTCAAATAGATTGTATATAATAGATAGACTGTTATTTTCATTTAAGACGATCATATAAACAACAACATTCCGAGTCACCAAATGTTACTTTTCCACTAGCATGGACACTTTAGGTGAATTGCAAGTTGCTTTTGGTTACGGGACTCAAATGCGGATTGGCTTCGTTGTAGTCAGATTCATTGTGTGGCGGGTAATTTTGGGTGGCATCGATTACAGCTCCATCCTTCGTATCAACATGAGCTTTTTGATCTCTTCAGAAACAAGAGATAAATGTTTTTTTTAACATCTTCACAAAAATTTCCAATATACAATTGTGTATTTTTTGTATGAGTCTCTAAGAGAGACTTGACAATTCGTTTGACATCTAAAGAGAGATTTGAATTTTCTACATCCTCTACGCCCACGTGACGCGATGACTGTCTGACGTTTGTCTTGTTCTTGAAACTAGTATTGCCAAGAAAGCTAGATTTCTTGGTCTTCGGTTTTGAATGGACTGCCTCGGTATCATCACTCGCCAAGTCTGCATCAATGTCCTCACTAACAGCCATTTCTTCGGTGAAATCAGTAGCTCTATGACCGCTTGACCATGAATTAAGCTCGAATTGGTGACCTTCTTGTATCAGAGATAACATGTAATCCAAAGAAAAGTCTGGATCATCATCGAAAAACTCAAACTCTCGACCGAAACGTGAAACAGAATAAAATATATAAGAATTGACAGCAACCTGTGTAAATTTTAATAGAGGTAAGCAGCATAACACATTTTGAAACTATAATCGTCATGATAGATGGTATATTAATCGCAAAACTAAATAGATAAAAGTGCAAAGTAAACTATATATCGGAATAGAAAGTCTAATAGACATGACAGAACATCCGAAATTTTCCATTCTTGTCGAGCCGCCGGGCACGGTCAACATTGATAGTGAGACTGAGCTCAGCAAGACAAGCAGCAATGTCCTCGACGGTACTGTGCTCATCTTTTACACAACGCTCAAGCACATGGTGTCTCACAATCTCAGGACAACTACTAACGGTAAAAAGTTCCATAGCATGCGCGAACCATTGTATAGCCATGGTTTCATGTGCATAGTTAGCAGGTTCTTTTGCTTTTGTGCTGCATACCGTTAGCAAGAATGATTTTTTGCCCCAAGTTTGTTGTAGAAAAGCGTCAATATCATCTACCAATTCCACAAACTCTTCTTTAATATGTGTCGTTGGAGAAGTTGGACAACATATGCCATAGGCTAATAGTAGAAGAGCTAGTCAGAAACGAGTCAAGTCATCCTTGTACTTCATACCGAGTAACAGCTTGTCTTGGACAGTGTTAACAGTGGGCTTCCTCTCATTACCAAATAACATATTCCACAGAGTATTGTCAGGGCCATAATTCGAAGCTTTTCCTTTCCCTTTTCCCTTCTTATTGCGAGAACTACCAGCTACATTGGTCACACTTTTATCGCAGATCAGACTAGTAACCAATCTAAACTCTTTCAAACTATACATGATTTGTTTTTCCCCAAAAAGCCACCAAAGTTCATTGTGTTTGTTAGTCACCAATTGTCGACAAAGCAAATGGTGCACAAAATTCACTGAGAATATGTGATTTTCCATCCGCATCAAGTAACCAAACTGTGAATCAAATAGCTGTTGCAGATGAGCATCACTCAAAGCAGGCTTTATGCCTTCAATCCATCGCAAGGTGAAATAGTTGTTTATACGCCTACAACCAGATGGTTCTTCGCCTATCGCAATCCATCGCAGACGTTTTCCATTGCCTAGAAATTAAAAAACAGTAGTAAATGATATAGTAAAAGCATAACAACAGGATCTAATATATAAGCGAATAACATCTCCATGCAAACATACATAATATCAGTATATCTCGGTTGGGGAAAATAGCATTTCTATTCAATTAGATCAACTCTTTATTATAGTCGATCTACATAATCGACATTAATATATAACTAATACAATGACAGAACCCAAGTAAGGCATATCTTCATTTTGTAGGCCACAATACACCATACCACCACAAATTACCAGTGAAAAAACGAACTAATGCAACAGATAATAAAAGACTAATTTTCCATCAATAAACGACCAAGTTCAGACAATATAAAGAGATAAAACTTCCATTGCAACCCGCACTAATTCAGCCAAATGAAAGAGATTTATAAATATCATTTATATCGCAATAGTTCGACTATATATTACTGTCGATCTACATACTCGACAATAACATGTAACCAATACAACGGTCGAACCCAACACAACCATATCTTGGATTTCTAAACCAAAGTACATACACACATCAATTGTCAAATGAAATACAAACTACTCACCAGTCGAATTTAAAACATGATTCCGCTGTTCAAAATCATAGTAAATTTCAAAAAAAAAAACATCTACCTTCATTGTAATTACAGTTAGTATGAAAGTCCAGAAAAGGGCCAAAACCAAAAAACTAGAACAACGATAGACTAATTTTTTAAATTCTAGGCACTAATTCATGGAAGAAACAATCTATAATTCTGGGACAAATACGCAATTAATGTTCGAAAGAAGTGTGTCGATTGTAAACAAGGAACACAAAAAATGAAAAGATGTGGGATTTGAGAGACAGAGATAAGTAATAGAGAGAATCTTACCAAAATCCAGACTTAACAAACGAGACGACTACTACGAGGTTTCAAAAACTGGAGATGAAACTGAAGAAAAAACAAGAGATAGAGAAGCAGCCAAGGCGAAGTGAGAGAAAATTCAGAAGATGAGGATTAAGGTTTCACTATTTTCTGATAAGAGGACAATGAAGCCTTTGAGTTTTTTTTTGTAAAACCTCTTTGACCAACTATTGACAACTTCCTTTTGCAAGGCGAGAAAAGATGAGAATGAACGTAGGACAGTTTAGAGAATATTGTAGAAAGTACATGAGTTTTTTTTGGTAGTCTAAATTGCTAATATGAATTTTTGTATAACTACTAGATCTAATTTCTCAAAACAATTTTGAAGACTTGAAAACTTAACTAATGGTTTTTTCACAGAAAATTCATTATAGTTATCCTGAACTTTTTTATCTCACACGAAGAAACGTTTATTTCACCCAATTAATTAATGTCTTCATTATAAGGTCATATTATGACAAATACGTTCAAATTTTTGGGAAACATCAACTTCTGTTGCAGTATATCTATATTACACTCATGTCCCCTATTGAGGAGTGGTGTAGATTTGGCAACGACTTTCGCGAGAGGGAATTATATGGTCTTTGCCTTCTCATCGTGGAGTCCTAATTTACAGCCTACCAAAATCGTTCTATGTATATATATTATATTCATTCTTCATCTTTGTTTGGCATCGTGAGAAAAAGTAAATGGCACCTCATGCAGTTTCTAAGGGACAACGACCACATGCAGTTTGTGTGCCTTTTTCTGCTCAAGGCCACATCTACCCCATGATGAATGTGGCTAAACTCCTCCACGCCAAAGGCTTCTACGTCACATTTGTCAACACCGTCTACAACCACAATCGTCTCCTCCAATCTTGTGGGCCCAACGCCCTCGACGGGCTATCTTCGTTCCGATTTGAGTCCATCCCTGACGGTTTACAAAATGTCTATGGGGATATATTTCAGATAGTCGCCGCCATTAGCGAGTCCACCATGAAAAATTTTCTAGCTCCATTCAGGGAGCTTGTATGGTGGATTAACGTTAGGGATGATGTTCCTCCAGTGAGTTGTATTGTAGCAGACGGTATTATGAGCTTTACACTTGATGTTGCGGAGGAGCTTGGAGTCCCAGAGGTTTTGTTCTGGACCACTAGTGCTTGTGGCTTCATGGCTTACCTACACTTCTACCGCTTCATTGAGAAGGGGTTGTCCCCACTCAAATATACCTACTTGTTCTTGTTTTGAAACGTTAAATAACTTATTAGCAATTAGGTCGATTCTTCAATATCATTATCTTGATCACCTTTTATCCGACATAATAGTGTTAGTCATATTTGGACTAAGTCATATTTAAACATCATCATTATCTATTATATTAAAACAGAGTCTCTATTTTATCTACTAAAAAAGGTTGTCATTTAAATTTAGACCTATTCACAACTCATTAAAAATAATTATAACATTTATTATTATTTGGTTAACAATACAATATAATATTACTAATATCATGTTATATCTTCCAATCTCATGTATAATTAAATTATATATAGTTATGTTATTATTATTAATCAGTTTATACCTTATACATATATAAATATTTATATAATTAACATGTTAACATAAATGTGTTGATAAATATGTAATAATGTTCAATTCAAAACTATAAATTTCATCATTAATTATTGGTTTCCTGTTTAGGTTCGAGTTTTGAAAAGTTTGGATTGAGTTTTTCAGGTCGGGTGGATTTTATAAATTATTTAAACCCGAATAGATCTGTTACTTTTTTCAGGTTCATATATTTTCGGGTTTTTCGGATTCAGATTCGTTTTTTTCAGGTTCGTCCAATTTTTTCAGAAATTCGGATTTTTATTGGATATTTTGGGTTTTTTCGGTTTTTCAAAATTTGCGTTCAGTTCGGTTTTTCTGATTTTTCGAGTGTTTCAGGATTCGGGTTCGGGACTTTTGAATTATTATACGTAAATATATGATAATAAGGGTATAAGAGTAAGAATGTATGTATATGTATATGTATATGCAAAAGTTCCGGGCACCCATATACTATTTCGAGTTTTGGTTCGGTTCGGCTTAAACTTGAAACTCGAAAATATTTGAGCATTGAACACGTTCAGATTTTTTTTTCACATGTTTTTTTCGGTTTCGGTTTCGGAGTAAAGATTTGGTTGTTAAGAAAATAAGATGTAAAAAGTTAATCTCATTCATATAAACAATTTTCAAATACCAAATTCTAAAAAAAAAGTAGTATTCACAAAATATTATTAACTCATTTAAACAAATAATGTTTTACGATAAAAATACAAAGAACTTTTTTTTAAAAAAATACGTTTATTAACCTCATAATATTTTTCAGTGAATTAATCTAATTTGATCACTTATAAATATTTGATAAATAAAAAATTTAAAAATAATAACTATATATAAAAATAATACATAACTAAACGTGATTATAATCAAAAATATATAGCGCAAATTCAAATCTAACTATTTAAAAGGGGAAAATTGAGAAAATCCAGCCTATCCACCTCAGATTTTTTGCTGAGCTCCCCTTTCGCCACGTCAGCAACAGACACCACGCCGTTTTTCCCTTAAACTCCCTGCTGTTCGTGCTTCACCCAATAAGACTCCGTCCTGTTTTGTGAGTATTTGTTTAAATCAATCCCAAAACCACACTCATTCTCTCCTTGGACATCGATGGGCCACATAAGGGAAAACCCTAAACTTTCAGGCCCAGCAAGGTCATCATCTTTCCACCCCATCGAGCGCCACCATCTTCAACGTAGCCGCCATTGTTCGCATCGTTTGCTCCCGATTCAATTCCACCACCACCAGCCGTTACACCGCCTCCTGCCCTGGCTTTAAGTTGCCCTCCTTCAATTCTTCTTCATCAATACACCTCCTCCAATCAATTCCCCAATTACGATGAACCCCTACAACTCCTCCTCCGAGAAACGCCTCCTCTCCAAAC
>OVAN01004806.1:2137-24920 GCA_900406275.1 Anastatica hierochuntica
TAATCTAGACCATAGAGTTTTCCAGAAATAACTAAGAAACTTAGTATCTCTGTCAGAAACAATGGTTCTAGGCATTCCATGCAAACAAACAACATCAACCACATTCACAGCATTATCAGTCTTATGACAAGCAATAAAATGAGCCATCTTAGAGAATCTATCTACAACAACGAAGATTGAATCTCTACCCGTTCTAGTCCTAGACAATCCTAGCAAAAAATCCATAGAAATGTCAACTCAAGGACTCGTTGGAATAGGTAAAGGAGTATACAAACCTTGCGAGGTGTTTGTGGACTTAGCTTGTGCGCAGGTGATGCATCGTTTGCAAAATTTCTCCACATCCTTCCGCATATGCGGCCAGTAGAAGTGCTCTTTCAGCATGTGATACGTCTTATCCACTCAAAAATTTCCCATTACGCCGCCTTCATGCGATTCCCTGACCAATAAATCTCTCAAAGAGCAACGTGGTAAACACAAACGGTTTCTAAAGAACAAAAAGCCGTTAGATAAATAAAACAAACCACTATAATGTTTGTCACTAGCTCTAAAATGTTCTTGGAAATCAGGATCATCTGCATAGTATGACTTCACATTCTCAAAGCCTAACAATTTAGTCTCTAAAGACGAAAGTAGAACATACGTGCGAGACAATGCATCAACAACCACATTTTCCTTACCTTGTTTGTAATTGATCACATAAGAAAAAGTCTCAATGAATTCCACCCATTTAACATGCCTTTCATTCAACTTGTGTTGTCCCTTTAAGTACTTAAGAGACCCATGATCAGTATGGATCACAAACTCCTTAGGCCAAAGGTAGTGCTGCCAAGTCTCAAGAGCCCGAATTAACGCGTACAACTCCTTGTCACATGTCGGATAATTCAGTCTCGGTCTGCTGAGTTTTTCGCTGAAATAGGCAATGGGATTCTTCTCTTGCATCAGTACAGCTCCAATTCCTACACCAGAAGCATCGCATTCAATTTCAAACGTTTTAGAAAATCAGGTAAAACAAGCAATGGAGCATTGATTAACTTCCCTTTCAGTTGTTGGAAAGCATCTTCTTGTTCTTTTTCCCACTTGAATGCAACAGTTTTCTTGATGACTTCTGTATTTGGTGCTGCTAAGGTGCTTAAGCCTTTGATGAACCGACGGTAGAAACCAGCCAGCCCGTGAAAGCTCCTCACCTCTGTCACGGTTGTTGGGCTCGGCCAATCCTTAATGGCCTTTATCTTTTCCTCATCCACCGTGATTCCCTGTGTTGTCACAACAAATCCTAAAAAGACAAGGTGATCCGTTCCAAAAGTACATTTCTTTAGATTAGCAAACAGCGTCTCTTTTCTAAGTACTTCTAAAACTGATTTCAGATGAGTAATATGGTCATCCATGTTTTTGCTATAAATCAAGATGTCATCGAAATAAACAACAACAAAATTACCTATAAACTGGCACAAAACATGGTTCATCAGACGCATAAATGTACTAGGTGCATTCGTCAATCCAAAAGGCATAACAAGCCATTCATATAATCCATATTTAGTCTTAAATGCAGTTTTCCATTCATCACCTTCTTTCATTCTAATATGATGATAACCACTATGCAAATCTATCTTAGAAAACACATAAGATCCATGCAGTTCATCTAACATATCATCTAATCGAGGAATAGGATGTCGATACTTTACAGTGATATTGTTGATGGCTCTACAATCGACACACATGCGCCAGCTTCCATCCTTCTTAGGCACGAGTAGAACATGTACTGCGCAAGGACTTAGGCTTTCCCGAATGTGTTCTTTCTCCATTAAAGCATCAATCTGTCGCTGCATCTCTTTAGTGTCTTCCGGATTTGCTCTATATGTAGGCTTATTGGGTATAGAAGCTCCTGGAACGGAGTCAATTTGATGCTCAATTCCGCGAATAGGAGGAAAACCAGGCGGCATTTCCTCAGGAAAAACATCTGCAAATTCCTACAATAATTTCTTAAGATCACTCGGAAGCTCCGGTGAAAGCTCAGCAGAAAGTATTAGTCCTTTAGAAATAACCAATAACAAAGGCTGTGAAAGATGCATAGCTTTAGTAATATCACTTACCTTAGCTATATGTAGAACTTCTTTCTTACCTGTTGATGTCGTGGCTGCCACAGTGTTTCCAGCTTCAGATTTCTGTCGTTTTAGATGCAGTTGATCGGCATACACCTCCCATGGAGACAAAGGAGCGAGCACAACCCTTTTATCATGATGTTGGAAGGAATAACGATTCTTAAAACCATCATGAACAGCCTTCTTATCGAATTGTCATGGTCTTTCCAGCAGAAGATGACTTGAATCCATTGGCAAAACGTCGCAGATCACTTCATCACTGTACCGTCCAATACTCAAGGGAACCGTCACCTGTTTGCTCACCTTGAGTTCACCACTCTTATTTAGCCATGGCAGCATGTATGGCATGGGATGTGATCTCGTTTTCAGTCCGGCTTTTTCTACAAAGCATTCGCTCGCAACGTTAGTACAACTTCCACTACCAATAATCAAACTACGGATTTTATCTGAAACTAAACATCGAGTATGAAATAAATTCTCCCTTTGATCAGTCTCTGACGGTGTAGATTGTACAGCAAGCGATCGTCTTGTGACCATTAACTGTCCATAGACAGGATAAGCAACGGATTCGTCCTCAGAACTTGGAGAGTTCTCATCTTCTGAAACAAGTTCTCCGCTGTCTAGAACTAGCATGACCTTCTTGTTGGTGCACTCACTCGAATAATGTCCAATACCTTGGCACCTGAAACACTTAACATCACATGAACGATTAGAAGTTAGTTTGCTCTTGTCATCGCGTGAAAATGTCTTTGTGTCCTCCTTTGGTTTGCCGCCATTGTTTTCAGGTCTGGGAGACCAAAAATTGCTTGAAAAATTTCGGCTAGTAACCTTCCTTTTCAGCCTCTTTTCTATAAGATTAGCCTTATGCAACAGCTCATAAACATCAGCATATTCGTACATTTCCACATTTTCTTGAATCTCTCGATTTATACTTGCCTGAAAATGCGCCATTGTTGCATTCTCATCCTTATCGGCACCAGCTCGTATCATAAGAGTTTCCATCTTCTGAAAATAATCATCAACAGATTTTAGTCCTTGAGTAAGTCTACGAATTTTTGATGTACCTCTTTGTTGTAATGAGCAGGTACAAAACGCCGTTTCATAAGCGTTTTGAGCTCAAACCAAGAAGCAACTTGAGCTTCTCCTATCCTGCGTCTGGTAGTGACGATTTGATCCCACCAATGGAGTGCATAGCCGTTGAACTCTGTTGCTGTCAGCCGCACCTTCTTCTGTTCAGAGAAGTTTTGAGCATCAAAGACGTTCTCCATCTTCTTCTCCCATTCCAAATAAGCATCAAGATCAGTTTTCCCGTCAAAATATGGAATTCGAATCTTTAGATTTCCCAGACTATCATCAGCTGCAAGCACATGAGCTTGTTTTTGTCCTCTCCGTGGAGTGTAATGGCCTAGCATGATGTCCTCATCGCGAATTTGTGCTCGTCAGTTTGCTGGCCTTCTAGGCGTGGAGAACTCGGCTAGATCGTGAAGCAATTCCTCATCTTCATCTGAAGCAATAGCAGCATAAGAGGTGTCGCCCATAACCTGCTTGCCTTCAAATTTTTCTTTCGCTTTTCGAACAGCCCGCGATTCCTGCTCATCAAGTTCATTGTTAGAAGAATTCTGTATGTTAGTTTTACGCATAGCTTTAATAACTTCAGCAACAAGCGCGTCGATCTGCAACTTATTGAGCGGTATAGGGGTGGATCTCGCAAGCTTTGCAAATCCTTATCAGTTCCTGACATGTTTTCCTGTAAAAGACAATTATCAAAACTCAAACAGATGTTAACTTAGTCAAAACACCTCGATTTGGGTTTGATAGTTGCCAAAATTTTCCTGTTTTGCAGAAAAATTTTCGGACCAGCTCCTGCAATTAACCAATCAAACACGAACAAACTTATTAGATTAGTAAAATTTAGCCGCAACCTCTCAACTCTCTGTGTGTATCTCGATTTTTTGTGGTGTTTACCTTTCTGAAAGTCCGTGAATCAAAAGCTCAGCAAGGAACAAAACCAAATCAAACCTCACAATTAAATCCCAAAATCCCCAAATTTCAGAAAGATAGAGAGAAAAGAATTCAATAGCAAAGGCTCGAAACTTGTAGCGGAAGTTATAGCTGCAACCCCTTTACCACAAGAAGCTGATTTCTCTTCAGCTTTTTCAGATTTTTTCATCTTTTTCCTTTTCCTTTTTCTTTGTTTTTTTGTCGATTTTTTTTATAAGTTGTTTATGTATCGAAAGCCTTGCAAAATTAAGAAAATAGATAGAAAAGAAACGAAAAAAATAAACCCCAAAACCGAAAAGAAAAAAATCACAGAAGAAGAAGGAAAATCACTCAAGTTCTTGTGTTCAGATCGCTCTGATACCACTTGATGCAACCGAAGATCTTCTGAATAAGGAAACAGAAGTTTCAGATCTGGATTTCAGAAAGAAGTCTGCGAAAATTAGGATCTGTTTTTCGTTGGAGTTGAATTGGATAGTTCTATTCTAGATCTAGAGAATTAACTCTATGATGATCAAGAATAAAGAAGCTCTTAGAGACTTAACTCTTTAGCAATTCAGTTTGTTCAACGATGAACAAAGATTCACTTTCTTTACAAACAGAAAGAAAACTTAGATTAAAACTTAAAACTCTTGATGATCTACAAGTCTGTGAAAACAAAGCTAAAATAAGCTTCTAAAACCCTAAACGTGATCACAAAATTCCTTCTCCTAAAAGGACTTGGATTTTTGACAACCTCTTAAAACTTGAGCTCAAAATTAGGCCCTAAATTAAGAAAATAAACTAAGTCTAAAAACCCATTAAAATCCAACAGATAATTCGAATAAACCAAGCTGAAAACCGAATGGTTGAAAGTCTTGGTTAAATCTTGGTTTATTTCTTGATCTGAAATCTGAATCGGTCCTGAATAAACCAATATGGCAATTTGGTTCTGAAGCTTTTTTGTCCGAGATCTGGTAACAGGCACATCAGAGAAAACAAATGGATCTTGGTCTTCTTCAGTCTCTTTGGTCGCCACCTCCAGCTCATTCTCCATGCTCTCTTTATCTTCGCTATCACTTAACTCCAGCTCAGCTACTTGTCCAGTCTGTATTGCATCAAAACATAAGGTGGGGGTAGTACATACTTGTCTTCAGCCTCCAATTGCTTCGTTTCATCACCAGAAGTTGATGTGCTTATGTCGTGACATGGATCGGCCGTACCCTTGTTGTATTCGAATTTTATTAGCTTTTACTGCGGTTTTATTCGGGATATATGGTATTTTAGTATGTATTTGGTGCTCTTTGGAGCGGCTTTGTGTTCTTTAGTGTTTTTACAGGTAATGAGCTTGATTGTGCGGAGAGATCATATTTTGGATGGATTTCAAGCATTGAAGGAAGCGTTATTGAAGAGTTGAAGCATCCTGATAGAATGATAGTGATCGATCGATCCCTGTCCAAGATCGATCAATCCTTGTCACGACGCATACCAAGTTTTTTGAACCGAACCGATATTTTGAGAGCTAATTACATGTTTAATACATAAACTCGTGTTCTATATTTCATTATGTTGTTTTTCTGAGTTTTTGAGCAAGAGAGAACCTTTGTAACCTAAGGGAGAAGATCCACTTCTGTACTTCGAATCGGAGAAGAATTTTGAACCCTTTCTTTGAATTTTATTCAATAACAATCATGTCTCTCTTTGATATGTTTGTGATTGTTTAATTGGCATGTGTGAGTAGTTATGTAGTTGGGTTTAGGGTTTCTCAAATGGAATTTCATGAATATGTGATTGTTAGGTTGTTAGATCGAGGAATTATCAATTGATCTTCATTTATCTTTGTGTTTAATGTTTGAATTGGTCTGATCACCTAGTTCATGAAACTAGGATATTTCACACACCGAAAGTGTTTGATGAAATTCCTGAAAGGAAGATAAGTGAGCAAATTGTCTTACACCAACGGAAGTTGATGTGTAAGCAATTTGTGAACAAATCAATCCCTTTTAGAATACATGTTTAGGATTCAAAACTCAATGGAAGTTAGTGTCTAGGATCTTTAAACATAGGTAGTTGGCGCTACAGAAGTAAGTTGACTATAAATTTTTGAATTGAGTTCAAGATAGTCCTTAAAAGTTTCCCTGACAACAGACCTACAATCCTGATCAAATGATTTCCCTAAGAACAACCAATACCCAGCATTTTTCTCAAATTGATTTACAACCTATATGTTTCTTTGCTTCTGCATCAATCTACAACTCTTCTTTTTTGCTTTAGTCCGCGTTTGATCTGATAGTTTTTTGTGCAACCTTTGGTCTCTGTGGATTCGATCCCAAACCATTACAACGTACGCCTTTGTACGCTTGCAGTGTTTTCTTTGGTGAAAAATCAGAGCCATCAAGTTTTATGGCGTCGTTGTCGGGGACCAAGAGGTCGTCTTAGAACTTATGATCATTGTGTGCCTAAGGCATTTACTTTACTTTGTTTAATCTCTTCTTTTTCTTTTTTTGTGTTTTCAGGTGCATGAACAGACCTCATACTAGAAATCAAGGAAAAGCGAATTTTCTTTAATTTGAGCAAGAACTTGGACGTATAGAGAGGCAGAAGAAGAAGGAAAAACTACTTGAGAGTATTTTGGAGTCTGAGTTCGAAGACATCATGGGAGACCATATGGACAATCTTCAGATCCGAAACAATCCTCTCTTCCCTGGAGCTCTTCCAGGAATCGATCCACCTGCTAGAGGTGGCAATAACGCTGGTATTCCACATAATAACAGGCAAAATATTGTAGCTGCGGGGCAACTGATGCGCGGTCAAGTTTTAGTATATTTTTGAGATTTCCTGGAGTCTTTTGGTGCCTTTTGGTATTTTTACAGGTTTTAGGGTGCTATGTAGAGAACTGAAGCAATTTGGACATAAAAGACTTATGAAGATGCAAAAGCATGCTGATAGATCAAAATTTTACCCTTGTTTGAAAGGTTTCCCACCATCGGATCGAGCTAAAATTTGACCTAAGATAGCAACCTGAGTTAGCTTTCATATGGAGGTGGTTTGGAGGAAATCCAATGGTGCGATCAAAAGTTATGGCTATTCTCGTGAAGACATGACCATTAGCTGCGCGTGCAGAAGGGATCGATATAATGCATAAGAAAATGATCAACCGATCACCTATAGTGATTGATCGATCACCTCGTCTGAAGAAAAAAGTTTTATTTTCCTTATTTATGATTTCCTGTTTTCCAGATAAATCCTAGAAACATTATAAATAATTTTAGGACATTTTTAGGGCTTTTTAACGCATTCTTTACAATTTTCCTTGGGATTCTTTTCGTTGTAAGCGTTGGGAGACGAATCTCTTCACCTAAACCTTTGGAGAAGTTTTTTGAACCCTTTTTTATTTTGTTATATGTCTTTCAATTTAAATATGTCTTTTGCTCCCATGATCATGTATGAGTAATTATATAGTTAAGTTTTAGGTATTTCAATGGATTTCATGAATTATTGATTTAGAGTGTTAGATAAGAAAAAACTATCTTTAGAATTCTTCGTCTAAGTGGATCTTAGTGCTTGAAATTGCACTCATCCCATGTTTTGATTGAAGATATCAAAACACTCTTCTCACAGTGTGATGCTTTGTCATCCAAAGAAAATGGAAACAAAGTCAATTATGTCACTTCCTCCGATACACCGTCGATCTTCACTGTTCCACACAATCTTTCAAAGTTATTTAAATTCTCAAGAGGGTTCTCCAATGGTAAACCAAAGAAACAAGCATTTTGGACCATGTTAATCAAGCTAGACTTGATTTCGAAGTTGTTGTTCCGGATGGGTGGAGGTCTTATCCACAATCTTTCACCATTAGTGAATGGCTCATCACACTCTCCAACTCGAGCTTCTCCTCTTGGTCGATGATTTGGAGGGTTTGCGTGGTTTCCATTCCCACCAAGCACTCTTTGAGGTGAAGGGAAAATGAGACTAAAGCCAATCTCAATAAGAGATTTGGGGAAATGAATGGTAATATGGAAGCAATGTACCGATACATGAACATCAAGCGTGATGCTCTAGCTTCTCATGTAAAGGTCATAGATTTAAAATTGCAATAAGTAATCACCAACCAAAAGGGTAAGGTCCTGGTCAAGGAGAAAGGGGGATCAAGCAAGGACTATTGAAATGTCCTCTTGAAAGAAATTAACAGTGATCCTAAACCATGGAAGTTATTGTCTTTACTCTTGAAGAGGGAGAGATCATTAAAGATTTTTAAAATCTCTTTTTGAACCCTATTGGTTAGGAATTTGATGATGATTTGGGAGTTTAATTGCTTAGAAACCCTCTTGCGAGGGAAAGTCATGCCGAATTTAGACTAGATTTTGATGGACTTAGTGCTCCCAATGGAAAGGAGCTTGAGAAGAAATACACTCCACCTCTTACAGGAGTTGTCAGTTTTGATGAGAAGAAGAAAGAGCATTTGTTTAAAGAAAAGTCTAGTGATGATAATGCTCAGGAAGCTAAGAAGGAAGAAAGCAAGAAGGATGAAGAACCAAAGCTTCCTAAGGAGATGACTAGTGAGATGGATATGAGTGAAGAAGAGCTTTCTATCTTCAGTTTAGCACCTCATAGGACACAGCTACCATATCCTCAATGTTTCAAGAAACAAATCTTGGGACTACACAATAGAAATATGAATCGGGATGGCGACTTAGACATTCCAGAAAAATGGTATGAAGAAGGTAAGACTGATGAGACGGTTAAGGCGAAGCTTGAGAAGAAGTTGGGTAAGATAGACAAGGTAGAGAATGTATTACAAGCTAATTGCATTCCAACAACTAGAGCCATTGAGAAGGTCTTAGAGAAGAGTGACGATGAAGGGAGATTCATTATACCGTGTGCTCTCAAAGACTATCAATTTGAAGATCCTTTAGCTGATACCGGTGCTCGTTTGAATGTAATCTCTCTAGACCGTGTGAAGGAACTCGATTTACAATATGAACTCAAGAAAGGAGCTAACCCCATACGCTTAAGAGATGCTACGAAAAAAAGTTCCAATGGGAATGTTGGAAAACATGGAGCTAAGGGTTGGAAACACATCTGTGAAGAGTTATTTTATTGTGATGGACACTAAGTTCAGTCCAGCTAAGTTCCTAAGTTCTCAATCATCCTTGGAACCCCTTTCTTGCTAATCACCAATGCTATAATTGATTTTGAAGCCAAGGAATTGATTTTGAAGAAAGTTGAAAATGGAGCATCCTATCCTATACTCGCTCTTGATAAGGATATTTGATATTATGGTAAGTTGTACTTAAAAGAATCCAAGCCAAAAGGTAAAATCCATGAGGAAAAAGCCTATGAGAATTTAGGGAATGATGAAGTTTGGGATTGTTTCTATGGAAAAGAAGAAGCCAAAGTTGCTTCCACTGAAGAGGGTTTGATCCATGAGAAAGAAATTCAAATCATCCCACCTTATAACTACAAGACTAGGCTATGAAGAAGACAGTGAAAGGACCATGCTACGAGGAGGTGGTCCGTGCCCACAACGCCTAAAAAGAAGAAGAAATGTCAAGCTAAAGACCTTAAACAAGCGCACTTGAGATGCAATCTCAAGAGTATACTTTGTACATATTCTCTTTTAAGTTCACTTAGGTCTTTAAGTTTCAATAAATGATGGTTATGTCTTGAAACGATCTTGTTTCAAAGTCATCCTTTTTTTTTATCTAAGCTTAGATACCAAAGGAGAACCATTAGGGGCAAGAATCAAATGCCAAGAAAGAATATGGAGTGGACATTTCCAATGAGCCAAAGTAGCTCAACACTTAGAAATTTTCTAAAAGCTAAGGTATGTTCTCTAAAATCAAGTGATTAAGTTTGCATTTAAGAAATTTTTCTTGAAATGAATTAAATTGACGTATTATCTTTTTTTTGTCATCATGGTATACTGATCATTGTAATTCCTGTCTATTGGAGGCAACATGGATTCTAATCCAGATGGTGAGATTTGACAGCAAAAGTGTTGAGCCAATTGTTCCGCATACGCCGCTCTGGCAAGAAAACGAAACAAGTATAACAAAAAGTCGAAATTAAGGCATTGTAGTTTCTTATAAGTAATTCTTTTTAAAACTATCCCGGTCTAAGTTATTTACATGATCAACAAAAAGATTTCATGCGGATATGCTCTTTTATGTTATTAAAATTAAGAGCTAAACACATACTGGAATCCTAGTCACTAATATATCACTAACAAAATGAATCTTTGGTTCGAACTATTAAATCAACCAAGTTAAGAAAAGTTGTATTAATCTACAAGAACTCATATAAAATAGGTCAAGTTGAATTAGTTTACTAAGCTATATTTATCATAAGAAGATATTTTTCCACTAAGATTTCCTAGTAACTTTATTTTTGTATTGGAGTGAGTTTTGTTGCACTACAATTGACAAACCATTTTTAAACAGACAATCTACTACATGACTCTCTTTTAACTTTTGCAATAGCTCAAATGAGCTTCTTAAATCACACATATATAATTAGCCAAAACTACTTTTGCTTAAACCAAAAATCTCAAAAATATGATACCAAACCAAACTCAAACTCGACCTAGCTTGTCGGTCAAGTTTATTTCTTTTTCATTCCCCTGCAAGATAAAATAAAAAAGATACTTAAAAGGTCAAGTTAACAGAAAGGAATGGCAAAGTTCTGGAAACAGTGCTTCCTTGGGGCACAAGCAGTACTACCAACGCTTCCTTGCCCTTCAAACTCCAGATTCCATAAACCATCCCAAATCGCGGTATTTTCATCCGTATTAGCTTCAGGTATTGCCGCTGGAACCACCGGGTAATACCCGTTAGTATTTGGGTCATAACCAGAAGCTGTTGTTGAATGTGTGATCTGTTGAGGCACATAGAACGCACATCCTTCACCGCTGCTGCCGCTACTGCTACTACTGAAATTATTATCACCATTCTTATAGTTGTTGTTTTCTTCGTCTTCAAGTAAAGACATGATCTTCTTCATGTCGATTTGGTTGAATGGAAGCAACTGTTGTTCTTGCTGCAACTCCATCTGTCTTTGCTTCTGAAACTGTTGTCTCTTTAAAATTCGGTTCTTTGTCTTCTCCGCATTGTTAGTTGGAGACTTTGCCTTCTTCTTGAAATGGGTTCGCCAATAGTTCTTGATTTCATTATCTGTTCTTCCCGGTAAACTACGTGCAATTGTCGACCACCTATATAATTGCAAAATCATCAGACAACCAACAAATCATAGAAAATGGAAAGGGAAAAAAATTCACTTGTTACTTATTTGAGTATGACTACAAGTGTTTTTATACTTAAATTTACATTTACTATGTTAATAGGCTGTGTTTTTATCTGAGGAAAAAATCATTGTAAAACATAAACGCAAAGAAATAATCAAAAGCTTTAAGTTAAATACCTATTGCCCCACTTAGCATGTAAGTCGAGGATAATGGTTTCTTCATGAGGAGTGATTTGTCCTCTCTTGAGGTCTGGTCTTAGATAATTAACCCATCTTAGTCTGCAGCTTTTGCCATTTCTCTTCAAGCCTGCGAGCTTCGCCACAGAGTTCCATCGGCCTTCACCGTGAAGCCGCACATAATCGATCAAAAGACGATCTTCTTCCGCAGTCCAAGGCCCTTTTCTCCATCCTTCTTCTACCCCTCCCCACCCTGCTCCCATCACACCCCACAAACTCATATTTCTTCTTAGCTTTTTTTTTTTAGTTTAAGCTAAAAAAATAGAGAAGTAGTGTCTTCTCCTTCTGCCTTAGACCCACGAAACTCTTTTTGTCTCTCTTCTTATGAAACCTATGCGTTCCTCTGTTTTGTCTTTGTGTTGTGTTGGTGTTCTGTTTGCTCCTAGCCCCTTTCACTATTTATATATGCGCTCGCTCTAACGTGTTGGCTCCACTACTTTTTTGTTTGTTTTCTGTAGGAATAGAGAGACTAGCTAGTGACAAGACAAAGACCTTTTTACATTTTTAGATATGAGTTCTTTCTAGAATCATATAATAGAAAATTCTTAGGAAAATTTACATTATATTATGTATCTGCTACTTTCCAATCTCAATTTATAAAAATACTTCCACGAGCTCATAATTAGTAATGAGAATAATTAATCTATTCAGCAAATTTTATCCAAAGAAGAAAAGAATAGCAACTAGTGTCGATCGACACATAAAGGGGGGCTGAAATATTAATTAGAAAGCAAACTAGAGATAGAACTTAGAAGAACTTGAGTGCTCTCTTTAAACCCTTTTTAGAGGTCGTTTTCGTAAGTCTCTCGTCTATCCATTAAACTCTTTGATCATTAAAGGCATCCTTCACAAATTACTAAATTACTCCTTCTTTCTACATTTTTGTTTGAGTTCACATTATGGAAGGAAAAACACACTACAACAAAAAATAGTTCTGAAATAAATAAAAAAATTTTAAACTGACGAGTTTAAATCCAGAAACAAAAACAAAAATCAATGAATTAAATAAACTGAAACTTATTTATATAACAAAATTAATTATATATCATTTTACTAAAAAAATAAATTTTAAAATACACTTAAGTTATTTATATACTAAAATCGAATTGTGTCTATATCCAAATCAAATTTCGTCAAATTGAACCATAATCAATAATCAAACTGAAATATAAAGGTTTTATTTTATTTAAACTTTATCAAACCGATTATATAAAAAATCCGGAAAACACATCTAGATAAAACTCTAAACCTGATCGTTTAAATGTTATGGTTAGTCACAGAAGCTGCTTAAGCGAGGATATTATAGGCCTATTGGTTATAAGTTTATGATTAGTTTTAATTTTTATGAAGGATTAAAGATATAATGCTAAGGCATTGGGTAACATAGCCGGGCATCAAATCCAATAAAGAAATCATCATTTTATGCTAAAGTTATTCGGGACTTGTTGTTTATTGCCACGTATATGATCTAGGGCTTGATGTACAGAAGTATTAATTATGATTATTGTTGTTATTTAGTTAATATTTTGCTTAAAAGCACAACTAAAAAGTGAAATTATTTGATGGTGCTGGATTATTTTAAGTTGATACACATAAATGAACCTATAAGATTTAACCAAGTGTCGGGGTGCGATCTTACACTAATCTTTGTTGTTGTCGTACAAGATTCGTTGGATTCCACACATAAGGAACTATGACAATAAATTATACAAATAAATCAATTAGTTACGAAAGAGTTTATGGTTTTTGGACGTCACCATGGGACAGGTGGTCTTGTAATTCTCCTTCGCTTATTAGATATTTGTAAGATTGCATATAAGTGCTCTCTTTTTTTCTTAAGCATTAATACTATCATTTCGATAAAAGAAAAAACAATATGTCTAGTGTTTCCGTCTTTTCCATAGTTGAAAGAAAATACCTATCGAAAATTACAACAACAACAAAAATTGTTCGTGCTTTAATTCCATGAATTTTTTTTAAACTATCAAATCTAGTATATAAAACTTGGCCAACTCTTTTCCGGAGAGTGACACGTCGTCAATTCCGGTTGATGTTAAGATGACAAGTGCCATTGTAAAATTTAAAATAATTAATAAATTAATTTATATTAAATATATGATCTATTAAACTCATATTTATTCAGAGAATATGAATAGCCGTTTTAGTTGTTTTTAAGATTTAAGTTTAAAATCGAATAATATGAAAAGTCATGACACCTCCACCCCAAAGAAAGACACGTGTTCATGTTAATTTAATACAATTAAATGAAAAAACAAAAAAAAACGTAATATGAATAAATGAAAAAAACAAAAGAAAAATATTTTTTTAACTCTTCTAATTCCCGTTCTTGATTCATATTATTAGCAAAGTAGGATTTTGAAATCATATTATACATATTAATTTAATACATATTGTAATAATATAAGGGAAATTTGGTGGAATATTTAGTTGACCAATATTTAACAAAGTAGCCATTTGACTTTTTTTGCTGTAATTTTTCTTTTTTGCCCCTAAACCCCACGAAACTTCAAAGGCTCTATAGGTTTATACGTATATCGAAACGAAATTGTGAATACAAGAAAAAAATAGATCTTTTTCTCTATCTAACGTATTTTGAATTTTTCGAAACGGATATATATTTTGCAAATATACGGAAATTATTGTAACGCATACGAACTTAAGTGTTATTTTTCATAGACAGTCTATTTACATACTATGTCTATTTATTTTAAAATTTTAGCTTCAATATAAGTGAAAATATATAACTTAAAAACCGAAAGTTCCTACTATATAAGGGAATGAATGTTAAAGTGAAACCACTCCCACAATTTGTAAACCATATGATCAACTGTAGAAGGAGAAAAATGTTTCAACGAAAACACTGAATAGAATTAAAATAGAATGTCTATTCCCACGTATCTATTGATTTCACAAAAAAAAACCAAACATAGAGAGGGATAACGTGTATTTTGGGTTTATGATTTAACTTAGTAATATTAAAAATAGCACAAAACAAACTTTTACGAAAGAGCGATTTAAAAAAAAAATTGAAACTGCCAAAACCTCCGTGTTGAAAGAATTAGACTGTCTATTTTATGCACCCGGTCTAACTACTGAAAAGGGCAGAAGTGGAATAAAAAAATTTGAACAGTTGAAAAAAAAACTCTATGGTTAGTTTCCTAAATAATGGTCCCCATTTGAATATTCATTAAATTTACCCCTAATATAATGCCATTTTCAGAATTTAATTTAAAACTTATTTGTAAATTAACATTTTGTATAAGATTATGAGTAGTTTTAGGGGAAAAAACACTAAAGTTCATTATTGACTATATAATATATGATAAAAGACGGAAATTGCAAATTTAGTGAAAAATATATATAAAGTTTCAAAAATATTTTAGAAAAAAGTTACGCAATAAAATCCGCGCATAGCGAGGATGTTCTCCTAATATATTTTAAATACATATAACCTTACTTGAATAGTAACAAAGATAAAGTTTATGTGTATATTTCTCCTTTTCTTTTTTTCCTTGGGGGAAAAGACTGTCCTATATGTGGATATTTTGTTGAACGTGGTATATCTACATTGAAATAGTATATTACTATTTTAAGTTACATTTTTAACATGATTATTTAGTGTACTCCAATTAAGTCAAAAATAATTTTCCTCCTCAAAATCCTATATCCTGTTTAGTAAGGTATCGGCAGGGATTCCCAAATATCATAAAACAGAATGTGATAAGATGAAATAGAATAACTTGTTTGGATTTTTACTTTTATAATCATTTATATGTTACGCAACTTATGTTATAAATTAAATTATGACATTGAATTTAATATTATAAGTGGACTTAAGAGTTATGTCTAACTACTTATTATTCTTATTTTTTAAAATAAAATTCCTTCTTGGTTAATTACCCCTCTTTATAAGTTTTCATTTAACAACTCTATCATGAGAAATTATGTAACGCATCCTTAAACAATTCTTTCGACCCACTATAACTAATTCACTTCACATAAATAGTATTTTATCAAAAATAGATTCTATCCTTATTGTTTAAACTATATGGAATATTATTTTTACTTTCTGTATTATGTTAAGAAATAATTTTTACTTTTTAGTTTATTAAATATCTGATTCAGAATTTGTATTACTTGCGTTTTTACATTCTGTTACTTGTACAATTGTTACTTGCACTTTTAATCTTTTTGGTGTTTGATTATATGAAAATTTACTACACCCGAAAAATATTATTATTATCTAAAATAATATTGCAGTATTCTAAAAAATGTGGTGATTTGATACAATTTAAAAAATATATCACCATTTCGAAAATTTCAAAATATGACTAGTGTGAAAAAACTATTTTTGTGTATTTAAAAATTTCATATGATATTAAAAATATTACAAATAAAAATAAAAAGTGGTTGTGGTTAAAAGTTAAAAAGAGAAAGATGAAGAAAAAAAAACCTAAAGAAATCACGCTATATTCTTAGTTTACATTTGGACAAAATAGTTACCAAAAATTACATAATTTTCAAAATATGGAGAGACCATGCTATATTCTTAGTTTACATTTTTTTGTTTTATAAGCATTTTGTTTTGTTAATACACAGATTCACTCTTTTTTAAAACATCAGAAACCTAGTAGTTAATTAGCACAATAAATATTAGAAATAGTTTCCTGAAACTACAGTCAGATTACAGATTTAGGTTTTATTGCATGACAATCGATCGTGACGAGTTGACGGATCCACTTGCTAGTCGAAGATAATAAATTATTGGTGTCGGGGATAGATACCAATAAACCAAATCATAATTACTTAGATCATCTCCAACAAAGATTTATCATAAAGTCTTTAATCTTAAAATACTAATAAAAAAGAGAAAGACTCTCTATGAAAGATTAGAATTTTTCAAAATCTCTTTTTAGAGAGACATTAGAACTTGATTATTGGGGGATGTTAGACGGTTCTTAAAAATATAATAATACTATTTCTGTTTCAAAAAGATAGAGATTCTAGAAAAAAAAAATTAGTTTCAAAAAAAATAAATTTTTTAGATTTTCAATGCATTTTTAAATGATTAATGATATTGAATTGTTGATTTTAAAGTATTATAAGTGAAATTATTGGTTAAAAATTATAGTAAATTGTATTCTACACAAAATAATGTATTTATTGTTATATTTAAATATTTTTTAAAAATGTGTAAAATGTCTAAAACATCTTTCATTTAATAACGGAGAGAGTAGTATTTTATTACAAGGAGCTTTTTTAAGTTTCTTAAATAAGAAAGTTAAAATCACATTTCTGTGTAATCCTTGCCTCCCACTGACTGCAATTTTGAGGTATGCTTCGAGGCTACCAAAAGGTGACCAATTGCTGCTCTAGTAGTATGTATTGTTACCATTTCCAACTGAGATTTGGATCCAATTATATATCTTTGCCTTAAAACTTATGAGAGCATTTACTAACCATGTATGCTTCTTCTTGGTGTTGATAATCCATAAGTTGTTGACACTTCCTTGAAGGACTTCACAGATAAACCATTTTGCCCAGATGGAGTTACCCGCAAAAAACAGCAACCATATCATCTTTAGAGCACAAGCCATATTCCAATACCTCAGATTCCGGAGTCCCAGTCCTCCCTCTGATCTAGGACAGGTAACTGATTCCCAAGAAACTTTAGTAGATGATCTCTCATCAATAGAGCCTTTCCATAAGAACCTTCCACATAGTATATCTATTTCATTAATGATGCCCATTGGAAGAATGAAAGAACTGGCCCAGAAGTTTGTAATACCAGCTATGACTGAAGATAGGTGTTGCGCTTTGCCCGCATAGGATAGTGATTTTGATGCCCACGATAGGAGTTTGTTCTTTATTGCTTGGACAAGACTTGCACAGTTTGATGTTGATAGTTTTTTCGTGCAGAGAGGCACTCCTAAGTATCTCACAGGTAGAGAAGCTGGAGAGAGACCTGTGGAGATGCTAATTTCACTAATCTCAGTCTTAGAAAGCCCACCAGAGAAGAAACACGTTTTCTGAACACTTAGCGCAAGCCCTGATCGCTGCTCAAAGTCCCTTAGAACTGAAAGTACACCCTGCACTGAATGGAGAGAGCCTTCGCAAAATATCATCAAGTCGTCTGCAAAGCAAAGGTGAGTAAGCTTGACCTTTTTACAGTTTTGATGATATCCAAAAACCCTTTCCTCAGCTGCCTTATTTAGACTTAGGCTTAGGCAATTCATAACCAAAACAAAAAGGTAGGGAGATAGAGGGTCTCCCTGTCGCAGACCCCTTCTCCCTTTGAAGAACCCTACATTTTGGCCATTGAACCCAATCGTGTAAGAAGCCGTCTGTATGCAAGCTGTCAGCCAATTTATGTAATTTTGAGGTATTTCTAGGGCCGTAAGACAACCAAATAGAAACTCCCACCTAACCGTATCAAAAGCCTTTGTTATGTCAACCTTGATAGAAACTCTTTTAGGACCCTTAGGCTTATGATAATTATGAACCACTTCTGATGCAAGTAAAGTATTCTCAATGAGAAGCCTGCCCTTAATGAAAGCTGTTTGGTTAGGCAAGATAACCTTTGGGAGGATAGGTTTGAGCTTTTGAACCAGTAACTTAGAGATTGCCTTATAGATTGTGTTGCAACATGCTATAGGCCTGAAATAAGAGACCATAGTGGCGCCTGGTTTTTTTGGCACTAGAGCCAATGTCGTAGCGTTCACTGATGAAGGTAAGAAACTGGTTCTGAAGAATGTCTGAATACTTTCCAGCAATTCACTTCCCAAGATGTCCCAAGAATTTTTAAAGAAAGCTGAGGTAAAACCATCAGGGCCCGGAGCCTTGTTAAGATTTAGCCTTAAGATAATCTTTTTTATTTCTTCTGATGTTGGCAAGGCCCTCATTCTTTGCTGATTTTGCTCATCACATCTAACAGGTAGAAGACTGACAAGCCAAGGGAGAGAAGCTAGAAGCTGAGGCAAGGAGACAGGCGCAATAATGCTGGAGAAATGGGAAACAGCAAAAAGCCCCATAGCAGCAGGATCAAAGGAGGACACTCCCTGAGAATTCGAGAGACTTCTAATAGAGTTTTAAGAGCTTCTAGTCTTGACCGCTCTGTAGAAAAAAGATGTATTCATGTCGCCCTCCTTAACCATTTTATCCTAGATTTCTGCCTCAAAAAAGACTCCTCAATGGATCTAAGGAAACTCCATCTCTGATGGGCCTCTCTTTCAGAAGTGAAGGATGCAGTCGAAGGGTTTGAAAGGGCCACCACCTGCGCATTCTGAAGATCGTGCAGAGAGTCTGCCACTCTAGCATGAATTCCTGAGAAGTGCTCCTTGCTTAGCAATTTGAGACAAGGTTTTAAATTCTTCAGTTTGTAGCAGAAAAAGGATAGATTGGTAGCAAGTGAGCCCAAATCTACCCATTTGTCTTCAACTGTCTCTGTAAACTTATCATGTTTGGTGATGAAGTTGAAAAACCTGAAAGGGCTTGTGCCAGGTCTAGGGAGTGGGCAGGCCAGTTCCACTACACAAGGAGAGTGATCCGAAAACTCTGATGGGCAGAACTGAGCAACACTATTAGGTAGGATCTGCAACCAGTCTTGATTCACTAGAGCTTATCCAGTTTCTTAGTTATAGGGGCATCTGGTTGGTGATTAGACCATGTGTGAAAATCGCCTGTATATCTCAGATCAGACACATCTAGAGTTAAACAGACATCTTTCAGTTCTACCATATCACCTGAGAGGCAATTCACTTGAGGAGAGGAGTGTTCGGAGGGGTGCATAACCTGGTTGAAATCACCGCCAATGATCCAAGCTGCGAAATCAGGTATGACAGACAACTTAAGGTTTATCAGATCATTCTACAGTTGAGTTCTCTCTGTCCTTTTATTTGCTGCATAAACAGCACTATAGTAGAAGCTGATTGTGGGAGACATTGTGACCTTGCAGGTTAGAGACTGAGGAGTTTGGCTCAAAACCTGAACAGAGCAGGAGGGATTCCATATAATAACTATCCGGCCATCCGCATCAGACAAATGGTTGGAGGTGTACTTCCAAGTAGGGCAGAGATGTTGCATTACAAATGGTAAATTTCTTCCTTGATATGAGTTTCAAGAAGGGCTCCCAAAGTGGCTTTTTTGATAGAAGCCAATTACCAAAAGGCCTATGCTTCTCAAGGCAGTTAATGCCTCTAACATTCCAAAAAAAGATCTTTGTACTCATTAATTAATTAAGGAGGGACTTTCCATTGAAGGAGAGGGAGGAGTCCATACATGGATCTGACCAAATAGGCACCAAGTCTCTTGTAACATCATTTTTAATGTTCTTTTTTGAGGTATACCTCTTAACCACACCTCCTGTTCTTGGTAGGTGATGATACATAATGCTTCTTGCAGCCACCGGGAGGGTAAGAACACAATTTGTGATGAGAGGGCTACCACGAGAGCATGCCAAGAAGGGGGAAAATGGCAGAGGACTAGCTTCATCATCGAGAATGGGATCTGGGCGCTTCCTGAAGCTTCTGGGCCTAAAGTCTCAGGAGCTGAACCTTTTGCAGGCTCTTGGGCAGAAGCTGACACAGCTGTGCTTGGCATTTGTTGCCTGGTAAGATCAGATTCTTCAACATGTTGATGAGCCTGTTTGTTTCTGGACATAATCTTCCCAGTTGGGACCCAATGCTGTGTTACTCTTGGGCAGTGTTTAATAATGTGACCCACTGATTTACAGTTTTGACAGGTGGGGGGGGGGGGNAGGAGCCATCTGTCATGCCAACCTCCACAACAGAAGGTAGTTCTTTGGAGAGGTTTGCAATTACCTTGACGTGGGAAACATTTAGATCAACTAGGTTTATAGTAAAGTCATCAGCTTCACGAGGATCACCAATTTCACCCGCAATTCTACTGAGACCTTCTTTTGTTCTCAGACTCAAGGGAACACCCTTCTAGTGCACCCATATTGGAACAACTTCCATTGCTACAGCTGCATCAGAAGGGGTGAGCCCCAAGGAAACACTTGGAACATTGAGGTACCAATGTACCAAAAATGTTTCTCGATAACTTTCTGTCTGATGAAGGCATTAGGGATCCTCACTAACATAGACTGAAAGGTAGGAGACATGTGAATCTCCAAGCTCTTTCCTTTGCCCCAAAGATGAGAAAGGACGCTTTGAGCTAACTTGTAGGAAGGAGTTCTGCCTGAGAAATACCCGACTACAAAGTCTTTGCGTGCTTCAACACCTCTTTGGAAGACCTCATCTGGTATGACCACTCGAGGCTTACCTGACTTAATAGAAGATGGAGGCCCATACCTTTTTAGAGACTTATCAATTCTTGGTCTTACTTTATCTGCCCAGGTATTTGCAGGCAGGGAGTGGTGGCTTTGAGAATCCACTGAAGCAGAGATGGGAGTTGACTTGCCAGATCCTGGCATTTGAACTGGGTTACTCTCCTCAGGCGAAGGATTCGCAGCATGTGTGCACTGTACATGAACAGTACCAGTCACAAGATCTTCAGATCTAGGGTTAGCAAGTGGATTTCCAGGAGGAGGAAGGTCTTGTAGAGGAGTCGTCGGAGTAGTGAGGTCGGAGAGGACAAGGTTTTGGGATCCCACAGGCTCGGCCAGAGCAGTTTGTGGAGAGAGGGTCGAAGCCCTTAGTTCTTTCTTTGAAGGGGCGGCGGAGCTAGATAAGGGGAGGGGTGGGAAAGAACGAAGGTCAGGTGGTTGTGGGGGAGGGGGAGGCGGCCAGATGAGGTTTCCGACAGCGGAGACACCGGGGTTGGAGGAAGAGGGTACGGCCAACCAAGAGTTTGCCATTTCTATCCAATCATCATGCTCTTAGTCTCTCACATGAAGAGATATGTGCCTTTATTTAATTGGATTAAACATATTTTATTATTAACTTTTAATTATAGTGTTAAGTTATTTTAAAATATTAATATAATAATGATAAGATACATAGACTTACCATAAGTCATCAAGGGACTTTTTAAGATTAGAGAAGCTATAAGAAGTAAAGCCTACATTTTTAGCCAAAAGACAGTTTGATATTTAAGTTAGAATTGAAAGAGAAAGACTCGTAATTGATCGCAAATGTCGGGAAAAAATAACATAAATTCTGAACTGGGGCAAGGGTGATCCACGGTTCAGTGTAGTTATGATGGTGATTTGAAAGTGAAAAGTGTTGTTAGTAATGAATCTAATCACATGCATTTCAGATTTTTGGACTATGATTGATAATGTGAATTTTTAAAAAAATTTTCAGCGATAAAAAAAAAAACATTTCTTTTGTTTTACAAAAAGTGTGATTTTAAAATTTTAATTTTGTTTTACAAAATGTCTTATTTTCTATTTTTAATATAAATTTATAAACAAAATTCTGGTTTAAAATCTTACTATTTTAATGTGTTAATTAGATAGACAATTTTTAATGTATTAATAAAGAGCAAAGCACTTTTTATAACCGTTCATTTAATTTGTAAGAAAATGTCAAAATAACATTTTTTGCAAAAGGAAGGGAGTAAGTGATAATGTTCCTAATAGCACTAGTAATTACAATTAGGATTTATTGCACAACTCATATTTTATTAATATTTTGGTGATAGGGTAAACTCAAGAAATTTTTTTTCTAAATTATATAACTTAAATTTAGAGAAAATTTGAAAAATAGGACACTTCTAACTGGAAAAATGTCTCAATATGATTTTAGTTCATTTTAAGAATATAATTAAGTGAATTCCAAAAATGCACCTAAATTAATTTTTTATGTATTTTTAAAAAATTTAAATGAAATTGTTTCTTTTAGTTAAAACAAAGAATTAAAAAAAATTAAAACAAAAAAGAAAAAAAAATGATGAGAGAAGGGAAATTGTCGTCGTCGGCGATTTTAGGTTAGCTTTACTCTTGTTTTTCTTTCTTCTTCAAATTTTTCTTCTTCTTCTTCTTCTTCTTTAGTTTCTTCTTCTTCTTATTCTTCTGCAGACGTTTGAAGAAGCACATGTATGATTGTCGCCGTCTTCTCCATTGTTGTCGTCGTCTGCTGCCGCCGTGAGTCGTTGTCTCTGCTGCCGCTGCTGCCGTCGTCGGAGACATCGTCTTCTGTCGTCATCTTTTCTGTTCATCTCAATAACTAAGGTATGTATTTCATCTAAAAACTCTAATTTCTAAGATTGATTTTGCTCCTCTTTTGAAGTTAAATTAGTTCTAT